>JAOTOL010001558.1:912500-1172500 GCA_034440575.1 Imbricaverruca yamaguchii
CACCGATATTTGCCAGCCAAGGATGAGTTGCTTGTAGAGGTCACAATTTTGACAGTATTCCTTCCTTTCCTGTCTACTGTCTTCAATCAAACGAAATAAAGTGTATCTCACCTGTTCGGTTCTGAAACTGAAGCACTTCTTTTCACATTCCAACTCCGCACTTCACTTATGTGGTGAAAGGGTGAGACATATCATATCGCACATCACATCTAGCACAGTGTGACACAACCACAGACACAGATAATCAATTGGCACAAACTAGTACTACTGGCACTGATGTGTCTGTCAAGACTGGATGCCTTCTTTGATGCAGCCGCACACTGCCAATGATGGCGATCCCACGGACCTGATGCTGAGTAGGCCGCGATGCTCCTCTGCCTTGGGGCCAACAAAGATGTCGCCCTCCAGGGCGCCGGCCATCACTCGCACATGCTTTGGTCTTCCCACACTGAAAAAATGTGCAAACCTTACAACAATATCACTGTTGTCATAGCAGCAAATATTTTTTCAGATAATCCATGACATGTGTTGTACTGATTGGAAGGTATTTTTTGCATTTGTGTGGCTCTGATGAAGTTTCACGCATGATAGCTTAATCGCTCATAAATATGGTGTTTGAACAATATTTTTGACAATTTAAACATCATCTTAAATGTCATGGTTCTAGTGATCATAAAATTGGCAAACGTGCCCATACCACTCACCAAAAAACACCTCCGATTCTGAATGAGACAATATGAAGTTGTCAGATGCAAATGATTAAATATTCAGCAGTGGCAGGCACATCCATGGCAACAAGTGCATTTTGTTTTTAATTTATATTTTTTTTTTTATTGTGTGTTTGTGTTTTGTTTTTGTTTTGTGTTTGGGTTTTGTGTGTTTTGTGGTGGGTGGTGTTGGTTTGTTTTGTTTTTTTGGTTGGTGGGTGTTTGTTTGTTTGTGTTTTGGGTTTTTTTGTTTTGTTTTGGGTGTTTTTGTTTGGGTTTTTTTGTTTGTTTTTTGTGTTTTTTTTTTTGTGGTTTTTTTTTTTTTTTGTTTTTGTTGTGTGTGTTTTGTGGTTTTTTTTTGTGTTTTTTGTTGTTTTTTTTGGTGGTGTTTTTTTTTTGTGTTTTATATCTTAATTCAGTTAAGGTAGACTATGCATGCTCCCTGAGAAAAACCCTATTCTAGCAAATTTTGCAGGTTCCCATTGTACCAAGGAAGAAAATATATGTGTATCACGATTGTGACGACCAAGATTCAGTAATTAAGGCACACTGGTGATAAGGTGTAATCAGTGTTGAAAGTGTCATCCTAGATTTAAGCCCAGAGAGGAAGCATGGACACATAACTGCTTCCTAAGGTCAGCACAAGGTCTACCAAATGACCTTGGCTGTTTTCCATATAGCTTCATGTGTGGAGCTAGATCATGGATAGTCTCATGGATCAGCAGGTCAGTTCAGTGGAAGTGTGAAGAGGGAATTATCTGGATACTCTTGTTTTCCAGAGTGTAGATACAGTACCTCCCCCACAAATAAAGCATGTATTCTTGACCCTGAGTGTTATCCAAGTTCACAAGAATGAAGGACAAAAGTGACTAAACTTGTTGCCACCAATCTGTCATTGACTGCATGCATGCTGGTTACAGGAATAATGGTCAACACAATGACAAGATTATGGCTAAAGTAGGAATTTGCATCAGAGAAAGTTGACTTCGAACAACGTTTTTCAGTCTGCACTAACCATTAGAGAAGGAAAATTAAAGAAAACTTGAAAAATCAAAATTTTGAGAAAAAAATGAGGGGGGTCCAAA
This sequence comes from Imbricaverruca yamaguchii, assembly GCA_034440575.1. Lineage (NCBI taxonomy): Eukaryota > Metazoa > Arthropoda > Thecostraca > Neoverrucidae > Imbricaverruca > Imbricaverruca yamaguchii. The sequence goes on from JAOTOL010001558.1 coordinate 914,293, forward strand.
AAAGTTATGGCCCTGGTAGATTTTGCTGTCCTTTCCTGATTCCAAATAATATATTAACTCAAATAACCCCCAAAATGAACTCCTCAGAGCAAAAAACATAATGTAAGTTGTGAAAAGTTGTGAAAATCTAGCCGCCCTAGTGATGTCACTTTAATGGAATTTTGTTCAGGGGATGGACCTGGGCCCTACTCAACGAGCACTTTCAGATGACACCTTTTTCGTCTTCATGTGACACTTAGTTTGGATTTTAGAGGGGGTTACTATTCACCCCTGAGACAGGGTGTGAGGATCTCACCAGAGAGTAGTTAGTTATTAGGGCTGAAGGGCGCATCAACTACATTGGTCATGTAGCGCCCATAGAGAGATGGGATGGGTTAGCACAAACACTTCTGCATAGCACTTAATGTCACTTACTAATTTGGAAAGTGACATTTTGGTGTCTGGTCTCCGGCAAAGCCTGCCTTGATCACACCAGATCCCTGAGAAGGAGACACCATGTTTCATTATTCCGGCATGATTCCACTTGAAACACAAGATATAAATGAATGGCACATCACTTGCACTTCATGGACATTTCTAGCAACTAATGCTGCAAGGGTTTGCCACCATGAAACAAATACTGGGAAAACGTTGAGAAACAAGTACCACACAACTTGCAGCCAAAGGTCAGTAGGCAAAACTACAATACACTTGGTAATACAGGATGTAATGTGCTTGTGTGCAATTGTGTGCAAAAGGAAACATGTATACAATCTTCCAAGAAATACACTCCCAAAATAATGACAATGCAATGATGGAGAACACTTCAGAGTCTATGGATGACTTTACAGCACTATCATTTCAAAACATTCTTGGGTGCAAGAATGAAACAGAGACATGATGAAAGCCACTAAATTGATGCATTCACATTTATTTTATGGCTATTCCTTGTTATCTTAATGGCAAGATGACTACATCTTACAAAGGCAAGTACAGCACAGCATCGCATACAGTGTACAGTGGTCAATTGGATCAGATTCCAGAGCAATCCTTACTGCTCATTTATCATGTGGAAGCAAAGCATAATGGTGCATGGAACAAAAAGCTTGTAAGATAGCAGTACTCACATTGTCAATGACAACAGGCTGGTTGAATATCACATCAAAGGCATCCATGGCTACTACAACCAGTAATAGTAGCAGGTCAAACTGTGCTATGCATATGCAATTCTACTTAAATGACAACTCCACACTGAATGTTTAGATTAGCATCAGTTTGTGCTTATATATGAACTCAACTTAAGTGTAGAAATGATATCACCTGCAAAAGTAGTAGGGATCAGTACAAAAGACCAAGATATTGAATACTAACTGGCATTCAAAATATCAATAGCTCAGTACATAACAAAATATTATAAATGCTGATACATGAGCTCTTGGACAAACTGAGCCCAGGAATTTAGAGAAAGGAACTTTTCCTATAAAAATTGAACAGTTTACTTAATAAATGTAGGGCATGGATGACACATGAACAAAGGGCAGCAGCACTTTAATTTGTCAAATGCTTTTGAGTCTTAACTTCATGGTAATTGCCACTGCTTGGGTGCCTCGAGTCTGGGCCATGCCAAATTAATATTTATGTGTGGACCTCATGTGAAAAACTAGCAAATTTCAGCAGGATATAGTGTAATCCTCCAGGTAAAAGTTCTCAATATAAAGGTTAATAACAATGGTATAACAAAGATTCCTCCTTTAACCAATACCTGATTAATGATAAAATGCAAATGATGTTTATTTGAACATTTTCCAATGTTGTGGGAATGGTGCAAATTTCCTTGTCACTGATATAGGTATTTATTTACACTCACAAATAATCAAACTATCTCATCATGGTTGGTTGGTTGGTTATTTGGGCTTTCGGGTGCATCAACTGCGTTGGTCATACAGCCTCTATCTCATCATGCAACAAGAACTAAAGTATTGTAGCTCCACAGAACTTAGCATGAAATAACAGGGCAAATATTCTCACATTTTGAAGGTTATGGGCATACCCAGAGGCAGGCACCACACATCATACACCATGCCTGTCAGCTTCTACTGAACTGAATTGTTGGCTCCATCAATACCTACTTCACTGAGTAAGTCATGTATGCTCTGGGAGGCCTGTATCTGATATAAGTATGTCTTCAATACCTACCCAACTAGAGGTACATAGCTGGGTATTTGGCTGTGTACCTCAGATTATAAACATGTGCAAAAATAATAAAATAATCATGACAATATTACCTAACTAGGTACAATTACATAGGATATTGATATAACCAATAGCATAAGGCTACTGGAAATAAACAAGCAACAACTGGTCACACCCAATGACAAAACCATAACAATTTCATTTGGAGTTACTCAACACAACCTTATCTGCTTCCTGCGGGTTAATTATCTCCGCAAACGACAGCATATAACCATATTTTTATCAGCCAACACCCAAAATCTTCATGAGTCAGAAACACAATTATAGCGAATGGAAGACATTCAGACTGAGGAAAGGTATGATTCATTTGTTGACACCTACGTAGGTACGTAAGAAAAGAAAAATGGACAGCATTATCCAAGTTCGTGGGTGATTATTTTCGCCCTTAGTTTCGTTAAGCTGAAGCATCGTATCTACTGGTGTTGCAGTGCTAAATCCCGTAACTCAAGTATAAATCCTTAATGAACACGCTCCATGGAGGGCCTCTGAAAATTACGCGCACTGGAGGAGGGGCGGATTCCACACCCCCGCTAAGATTTCGGCTCCTATTAAAGCTGGAACAACGAAATTCGCATGGTGGATGGGTACGATAGTTAACTCTGTTGTGTACACATTTTGTGACCTTAGGTCAATATCTTCAAGGTCAAATGAGGTCAAAATGACAAACTTTTCTTGTTTTGCGTGCTTAGCTTGTCATTGTTATGGATCACTGTGGTTGTGTTTAAATTCTCCAAAATGGGCATAACTGATGTTTTAGACATTATTAATGATGCAATGCAGAAGCCAGACCCGGTATTTGACCTCAGGTCCACTATATAGCAGCACTTTATCAGGTTATTACCTGCTCCAGTTACCGGAACCGGGTCACCCTCCCAACTGCTCCGTTGGGCGACTCAGCGCAATCGGCTTCACAAAGAAAGGAGTGAAATACATAAAGTATGCGAACGCTTTGGTACACAATGGCAAACAGTAGTTTTCAGGATGTGCAAGGAGTAACATGCAGTGACATCAATCGCATGACAGTCATTTGCATTTATGACAACATTCCAGTTGACCAAGTTTGGCTCCACTAACCTGTCATTAACTTGACCTGACTTGACCTCGGTGGCCTAACATGACTTTGAATCTATGTAGCATAACGATATACATCAAACAAGTCGCTAGTGTTGCCAATAACACTTCCCTTTTGGCAATATACAGGAAGCGCATCAGCGCGGATTTTTGTTTTCTGGCGCTGCGAAATTTGTTGACTTTAACACCCCCTACCTCGAAAAAGTTCGGCCAATTTGTATTTCTCTTGGTATAAACGACGCGCTGTTAATTTCTAAGCAGGTATGCAAACAATGGCGTATATCGGCTGACAGAATCTGGAGGTATGTACAACAAACCGGATGGTGGACGAATTTCGCCCCCCCCCCCGCCCTCCAGGGCGCGTGTTAAAAGCCCATGGCATCGTACAGGAAATTTAAACCAAGCATTTTCAAAGGTGATTAGGAGAAAGCTGGATTTTAGTCGGGCCCATGAAGGCTAAAACGCGTGATAATAGAGAAATAGCTATACCACCTACAAGCGTAGCTAGTTGTGGTGAGGTCATGACCTAGTTGGCTAAGGCGCAGCTAAGGGTCCCTCGCTTTATCAAACAAAAATACTCAATATTTAACAAGGAATTTCGTTTTTTGTTTCCACGCAGAAACTTTAAATTGTCGGCGCGAGAAGGGTGCCGAAAACGATCTCTGTTTCAAAGCATCTTTGTTGGGGACTTTCTTAAGGTGGGAGGTCGAGCCCACCTTAAGAAAGTCTTCGTTGCGCTTCTGCTAGCAAACTGGCAGTAGGCGGATGACTATTCTAAAAGTTACGCGTAATGTGGTATGTATATGGGCGCAAGCAGTTTTCCTGTTCTTTTGAGGACCTCATTGTGGTTACAATTTTCGCATCGGTTATTAAGGGTCCTCCTGGCAGGCTGAGCCCCTTTGAATGACATAACCTCCCGACTACTAATTTCGATAACAAGACATTGATTGGCTCACTGACCCTGTTCACTGGCTGAGGGCCCTCCTCGGCCGGAGGCCTCTACACCAACCCGGGAGCGCTTCCAACGACCCGGGAACCCCTCCCTTAACCTTGACTCTATATCAGCGTGAGTTTCCTCCGCGGCCCCACGGTTTCCTGTCTGGAGTGACTCATTGTCTGGACGGAAGGACGCCACACCATCATCGAGGGCGGGCATATAGGTGTAGGGACGTCACGAAAAGTTGGTGGGCCTGGTCAACCTCAGAGGGGCGCCCATAAATTTCGCAAAGTACCATTGTTGGGCATTTTTAGACAGATAACTCAATAATTTGATTAGTGAACACAAAACATTCAATGGGGATGGCCACCTGGCCACCATCCAATGGACACCTAAGGGGAGAAATCATGCCCCTGGGCGCGCCTATGGCTAACAGCATGTGGTACTAAAAATAACTATCATCGCAGAATAAGTACCTTGAAATTCACACTTTTCGCTGTATATGGAACTCTTCACGACCTGTGGATTCAATATTAGGTTTATCTTCCTGGTGCAAGGGAAACCATTAGTGCCTATTACTGTCCAAATGTAATTTATTCAACTTCCGCTGTTTGCGTACGCGTGGAGTGTGCAAGCTCGTTACAGCCTCATTAATGGATATGTGATGTGCCTTAGTTTCCATGAATTAGTACTGTGCGTCACTAAGATGTCCTTGTAAATGATCACCGAGGTTGTTGATGAGGAGAAAGAATAAGCAAGAACATAGCTTACTTGACACGAAATGTTACAACTATGTCATGTGGCGCCCGGCTGAATCGGAATGTGAGTTTATTTTGGGGACCAACAATTCAGCACAAAATAGCTGTCATGTGACATCACTCGGTACCTCATAAAGCCATAAACATTTTCAGACTTTAGACCCAAAAAATCCATCCTTAATTCAATGATCAATTCTCTTCTTCCCACGCTTTCTGGTGGCTAAGAAATCCGGGTAGCCGCTGAGCTCTGATGTAATATAATGTGATGCATTTTAGGCACCTCCTAAATTAAATACGCTCCGAGGTTGGCAACCGAACTGAGGCTCCAGTGTGTTCTTTCTTGGACCTTTACATTTGTATTTGTCTACGAATATGCTTTAGGGCTCCAGACAAACTTTATTAGGGGTCCTTTACATTTCTGCGACCTCGGCTCTTTTTCCATGACCTTGTTGCGTTTTTGTGCACCGACATCTTTCTTTTAGGTATCGGCGCGTTTTCCCAGACCCCGAATGGTATATTTAGTGCGCGGTCTTTTTGTTCCTTTTCCAGAAACTTTTTTAGTGGTCTCCATTGTAATTCGGTGTTTTAATGCTCTTAATTCAAATGTTTTCATTGAATAGATTGTGGGATCACCATCTATACCAAACAGATGTAGTTAACATAAGCCCACCATTTTCCAGATCTATTTCTGTTGAACGACATAATTTGAATTAAAAGTTTACGTGCTTCAATGCCACTATGCAGTTACCCAGCTGAAGATCCACTCGGGTCAGTTGTCATGCTCGACATTCGCCTTCTCAGGCCACATGACAAGCATCACTTGCTACTCGCCACATGATCACTCTTCGTATCACTCCTCATGCGACCGTGTCAGGTTGGGGACGAGTAGCATAGGGGTAAGGTGCTCGTTTCACAATCGAAAGGTTGTGGGTTCGAGTCTCACCCGTCGCTACTCTTCGCCCGCGACCAATCGGCGTGAGATTGGCGACGCTACATGACTCAACAGTCGATGTGTCGTAAAACCAATAACCAACCGACCTTGTCAGGTCACCTCCCATTGCTGTTTTCACAATGTATGTATGCATGAAAGCAGTTTGCTTCGCGGTCTTTTCGTGGTCGACTCAATGACATCTTTGCATATACCATGCCAGCCACTCAATGTGCGAATGCTAAACACTGATTCCTGTTGCACAGCTGAAACCGTTGGGTTCACCAACGAAGTGCTAGTTAAGCAGCATAACGGAAAGCTCAGCGTAACATGTATTGCCTCTGACAACAACACAACGGCGAGCTGGTAACCGAGCGACAGCGCCACGCCAGCTCTCATGTTGACCTCCGGTATGGCGGACCGACGGCTCGGGACTGTCTGTGTAGACTTCGTCGCGTCGACTTCGTGGTCAATCTGCATCGATAGTGTCGACACAGACCGTCCAGTCTGTGTTGACAGCGCCGAGGGACCGGTCAGTCTGTGTTGACAGCGCCGAGGGACCGGTCAGTCTGTGTTGACAGCGCCGAGGGACCGGTCAGTCTGTGTTGACAGCGCCGAGGGACCGGTCAGTCTGTGTTGGCAGCGTCCAGGGACCGGTCCACTTTGTAACCCGTCAGAAGGTAGCCGCCTCCTCCGGACATGTTTATTTCCGGGTGTGTCCGCTCCGGCAGAACCTGTCCGGGCAAAGCTTGGGTCACATTCCCAACTGTGATACCAAGGAACGCGAGGGGCAGAGGCGCAAATGATCTACCGTTCCAACAAACGGAGGACTAAAAGAAAGGTAGACAATTGGACGGTGACATAACTTGTTTTCTCCAGCATATAGGATGAGCTGAAGGAGCGGAGGCGTGCCACACTTCAATCTCACCTTTTTAGAGTGGAGTTGTACAGAATAGAAGTTGGACTACACTACGCAGTCACTAACGGCATACCTACACCTTAAGCGTGGCGAGGAACAATTATCAGAATCCGTGTGCTTGTTCGTCTTTCCAATACTTGGTGGCATAAGCAAAATTATTGTGAATTTCGAAAGTCCCATCAGGGCTCGCTTTGGCAGCTTCCATCCCCAGATTTTGGACACAAAAATATACCAATTTTCCATCAGAGGGCATCACGTATTGCAAGAATATACCCCACTATAAATACCACTCATCTATATATAAATATAAATACCATTCCATCTATATATACACCATATATACACCACATCTATATAAATACCACCCATCTTCCTCACTGACAGCGCAAAAACAGCTCAACTCAAAGCGCCGTTTTCACACACGTAGCTCACCGTATCAGCAGAAACCCGCCCGATGCCGGAAATCTGTGAATTGATTTCAATTACGGTCATAAGCCAGGGTCACGCAGCAGACACTGCACGGGTGTTAAGCTGCGAAGCTCCACTTGCCTGGTAATTCCTGAGCCACGTTTCAGTCAGTCTCAGCATGATGTAACCCTTGGTTTTCATGGCGAAGTAGCAGTCGAGCAGTGGCTGAAACCAACGGCACGCAGCGGTCAGCCAGGCGACCATGCGGTCGGGGCGTCCCTGAACCCCATCAATGGCAGCCAATCAGCGGTCAGTGTCAGTTAGTTAGTTATTAGGGTTTTAGGGTACATCGACTACATTGGTCATGTAGCGCCCATAACAGTACAACTTATTTACCCGTCGATATATCGCACATGCTAGCTAGCTAAACTTGCAGAATATTAGTCAACATAACGAATCGTACATACAAAGTATGGCAATATTCAACATTTTCAACGTGGTGCATATATTACTGAAAATTATATTTCAGCGAGGTAGTCAAAAAGTCGCCCAGATCGAACAATATCCGAGTCGTTGCTTAAAACTTCACTGAGTGACAAAGACTGAACACGCCCAAGTTCACGTTTACGCTCCTCCTCATAGCCAGTGCAGGACAACAGGACATGCCGCACAGATAAGCGGGCGTGAGGTTGGCGAAGATTGATTGAGTGAGCTAACACTGAAGCCACGAAACACGCTTGGCCTCGCGCATAGTGCGCCGGGTGAGGGCCCGAGCACGCCTAAACTATATTAAGCTGACAGTGGTGCTGTTAGGATTAAAGGCTCGAAACGCGCGTCTTCGAGCACGAATAGTGCCACGGCAATCTTCCGTCCACCACGGCACAGGGGTGCGTCGAGGAAACCCAGAGGTCCTGGGGATACTTGAGGAGGCGCATTCCAGCAGAAGTGCAGCGAATTCGGTCACTGGTAGTGGCAGAGACTTTGGTTCGTAGCGGGAAGCAATTTCAGCTTTCTCTTGAATGCTGAAATTGCTTACGCTGAAAACCCCGTCCGCTTTCTTGAAATTACATCACTGCGGGCGCGGGCCTAAAACTGAGCCGTTCAAATAACTTAACCAGATTGGGAAATGATCGCTCCCCAATAGATCGGAGTCCACCGTCCACTCGAGGCACTCAGTTAGTTGCGGGCTGGACAGGCTGAGGTCCAAGGTGGAAGTGGTTCCCGAGGGTGTGGAGAAGTGTGTTCGTGTTCCCGTCTTTAAAATGCAGAACATTTCGTTAAGGATTAAGGATTCCAGATGGCGACCACGGGTGTTGATATCGTCCCATCCCCACGTGTGGTCAGCGCTAAAATCGCCCAAAAGCAAGACCGGTCGAGGCAGTTCAGACACCAAGTTGGCGAGTTCCACGGTGGGGAACACATTCCCTGGAGGCAGATATACGGAGCATATTGTGATGAGTCTGTGACCAAAAAGCACTCGAGTGGCAACCGCCTGGAGAGTAGTACGCAGGGTTATACTCTCATGGGGACGTTGTTGTGTGCCATGGGGACTTGGGGACTCATGGGGAATCACGGGGACCGTGTGCCGCAGCATCAGTCACCACAACCTTCCGAAATATCGAGTCCCCACTCAACGACACCATGTAGTTAGGCGAAAGCTTGGCCTCCTGGAGTCATACCGCCACAGAGCCGCACTGATTGAAGACCACCTGAAGGTCCTAGGCGCTAGTTCTAAAACCTCGATAGTTCCATTGTAAAACTGTTGATGTAGAAGTCATAAAGTGTCTTAGAATTTAAAAGTGGCATGTACGTTCATGTGTACAAACTTGCCCTGCCTCAGGACATTCAAATCTCAGAGTTCAATCAAACAAAATCTCGTGAATGACTAATTAGGATCCACCAGTGTGAATCCTAACCTCCGCGGGCGCAGAATGCGCTCGCTGGCGATTCATAGGGCTACCACCGCCCGGTGGCGAAATTGCCCAGGGTGACGCCTTTTTGCGTCCGGCAGTAGGGGAAAAGCGTGTCTGGTTCTCACGAGGGGAACGGGTGGAGGTCTCATCGCATCTCCAGGAACCGTCACGGGCGGGGGGAGAGTGCCCGAGAGGTCCCGGCTATGGATTCGTGCAGGCCATCGACCTGTGACGGACCGGCAGGCCGCACGCAAAGCGAAGGGTCACGCGACCCGTCACGGCTTACTCGACCTAATACTCCCATATCGGGAGCTCCTGGTCGGACCCCGGTCCTCTGCGATCGCCGCGATGCCGGGGAGGTACTACCGGGACGCGGCGGGAGGAGGCACTTCCCCCTTTCGAGATGACCGGAGTGATTGGGTTAACGAGGATGGCTTCTGGAGGAGTAGGCGTGGGTTTGTGTGATGATGGGGTAGAGGTAGATGTGGTAGTTCCACGATCTCATCCTCTGTAACATCTCTTAGGTCAAAGCAGTTTATAACTCCACGCGGTGCTTTTTTGTAGTATGGTTGCACGGTGATTGTGATTGTGCCGTCCTCCTTTTTCCCGTTCTTACGCAAGGCATACACCAACTCAGATGATCGTAGAGCCATATCCGCCTGCTCTGATGCCGCAAACTTAACCTCCAGAGCACCGTCCTTCAGCTATTCGCATCCCATAATGTTACCGAACCTGTCACATCCGTCCCGCCTTTGGAAGGGGGACAGGGACGCAATACTTGCTAATTTCTCGGAAAACCATCATACGAGGCAGGGGGTACCACCCGAAGGGGAGCTCCGATCACGTCGAATATGGGGTTTGGTCTGGCCCTTACCAGAGGAACCAGGGGTGTTTTTTTTAAATAAATTGTAAACGCTATAGTGTGTCTTGGTTTCCACTCCTAGGGCGCCCCACCACATAGGGGCCTAGCGGGGGGGGGGGGACGCCTTGGCCGGCGGGCGCTGGAAGGAGTCCCAGGCCTCCGGCCCGAGGCGACCAGCCACTTGGCCCGCGTGAGACCCCATGGGCCCGCCCGCCCCTCCGGGATATCGGGACCAAAGAGGTGTGTTGGTCCCCCGTCACAACTAGCACCGTGCGACGGGGGACCTCAATCTCCAGGACTCCGTCAACACCGGGGGACAGACCGAAGGGGCGCGATTACCCGAATAAAACTGAGCTGGTGGGCAGGACCGGGGAAGTTGCCCTGCCTGCTCATGGTATGGGTAGTTGGTGTTGCAAGGCCAGGTGAAGGACACGGATGTTGGGATGAGATGGGCATTGAAATGGGAGCGTATGGATGGAAGGACGAGTAAGGCACTCTTAGTCTCATCCCTCACCAGTATGATGGTAGCCGGGTCATTGGGGCACTCAACCCCCCCCCCATCACGGAAAGGTGGTGCCTCATCGGTGGGGAGATGTCAGTGTCACCAATCGCAGCACCTCTAACTGGGGGTGCAAACACAGACTGTGCAGACTGACGTATGCGACACACGGCGGTCATAGTCACTCCGACGCTGCGACTGGGAACATAGTGAGCAGACCATAGCTTGAGATCTACGACATATGCCGTTCCCTGCAGAAGTAGAGTGCCGTGACGTACACCCAGCCGGGACAGTGAGGTGACGTCACGTTCCCCTTGCCGGGACGGTTATTCTACATCAAGTACCCCCTGCCGGGACAGTGAGGTGACGTCACGTGCCCTGCCGGGACCCCCTGCCGGGACGGTGAGGGTGACGTGACGCAACGCGTAGGGGGACAGAACGCAGGTGTTATTGGGGTCGACAGAGCGCAATCGGTCGGTGTGCCGTACCTCCTTGTAGGGGCAGAAGACGGCGAAGGGCCGCGATACGGCCAGGAACTCGGTGAGGTAGCGCAGCAGATTGAGTGGATGCTGTCGACAGCAGATGAGCAGGCCGTCCATGCGCCGCTCCGACAACAGTCGGATTGCCAGTGCAGCGTCCTCATCCCGGCTCCGGCAGTACTGCGGCCGGCCACACGCCCAGTCAGTGCCGACGCACACAACCAGCACAAGGACGCGAACTGGAGGTCTCACCAGCCGCATCCGGTTCAGCCGGTACTATATCAACGCCGTACCAATACATCGCCCGTTTCAAGAGAAGTGCCTCATTATCCGCTAGCCATACTGTCGAGAACAATTAGTCCCCCTGTCAATATCGGCACACCCGGTCAGTGGCTGTAAGTTCCACCCCGTCAGAGCCGGTACATCTGACAATTCAGTCTCATTCCATGGGCAGCAGGCCGGTGGTGCCGCATTTCGCCGGCACCGTGTTTCTCCGCCACCGACCCGGCGGACCAGAGCCACCAGCGGTGCACAGACAGCTGGAATCAAACGGCACCACGACAGTCTCTTAAGAGGCAGGATGACTGCCACCGTGCACTTAGAGGGGAGGGGGGAAATCGACCTAGATCAGGTAGTTGACACCACCAACTTTCCAGCCATTGTGCTGCACACATGGCAACGGCATCAGCCCCGACTATCCGCCGGTGGTTGTCACGCCAACTGTCGAGTCATCGCCGACACGATCGACGGCAGCCGCATGCGCAGAACCCAAACCAAACTGCATATGTTATGCATCCCATACCTTAGATCTTTTCGTCGCATTTCCAGTAGGCTCTTCGCTGTGTCTACGCTTGCGGCCGGGGTGCGCCGCCCCTGCGATGCCGTTTGCGGTCAGCTGGGTATCGGGGTCGAGTGGGTCTTCGGTGTGGTCCACTACGCCGTCCCCCACAGCACCGGGCATACTCTCGGGCGTCGCTGCACTAGGTGCACTCCCTGCCGTCGCTACATTGTGAACCTTCTCAGCTAGTTCCAAACTGGGAACATAATCTGCCGTCGCCGCACTGGGCACATTTTCAGCCGTCGCCGCACTAGTTACACTCTCTGCCGTCGCCGTACTTTCAAGTGCCGTCACAAGTGCCGTGCCATCACTTTCCGCCGTCGCTTCACCAGGTGCACTCTTTACCGTCGCTGCACTGGCTACACTCAGAGTCTTGACACATAGTGGTGCCCCACTAACAGGCGCCGGTACGTCAGCGGCAGGTGCGGGTACGTCGGCGACAGGTGTGGGTACGTCGGCGGCAGGTGCGGGTACGTCGGCGGCAGGTGCGGGTACGTCGGCGGCAGGTGTGGGTACGTCGGCGACAGGTGTGGGTACGTCGGCGGCAGGTGCGGGTACGTCGGCGACAGGTGCGGGTACGCCACCGTCGGAAGGACAGCGGGCCGTCAGCGTGGCCAGGTCCAGACACGACAGGCACGACAGCTGAGCCTCACTGAAATTGATGGCGTCCACAGCGTGCCTGCGGACAACACGGCTGACGTTAACATTAGACAAGGAAAACCTGCAGACAGCACGGCTGATGTCAACATCAGACAAGGAAGACATGCGGACAGCACGGCTGATGTCAACACCACATGAGGAAAACCTGCGGTCAGCACAGCGGACGTCAACATCAGACAAGGAAAACCTGCGGACAGTACTGCTGACGTCAACATCAGACAAGGAAAACATGCAGACAGCACGGCTGATGTCAAAATCAGACAAGGAAGACCTGCGGACAGCACACCTGACGTCAAAATCAGACGAGGAAAAAGAACAAGCAATGTTAACAGACATAGATACTCGTGAATAGATAGCGCACCTACACTAGGACACTAAGTTGAAGTACTCCAAGAACATGGAGGACTCAAATCGAGTCCACTGTGGTACATAGTTACCACATGTTCAGTCTGGGTACCTGGTAAATATATCAGCGACGACAATGTACACCCTATGGGTGTTCCTTGTGTTATAGGTCCACCAGGTATCCACCATTACCTCTATGGGTGACCTGCGTAGTATATATTCACCAGGTATCTACCATTACCTTTGTGCGTGTCTGTTGCAGTACAGACACACCAGGTGTCCACTGTGTTGCTCTGTGGGTGTCCGCTGTGTCACCACTGTGGGTGTCCGCTGTGCTACCTCTGTGGATGTGTGTTGTGGTAGATGTGCACCAGGTGTCTGCTGTGTTACCTCTGGAAATGTGTGCTGTGGTAGATGTGCACATCCACAGAGGTAACACCAGGTGCCCGCTGTGTTACCTCTGTGGACGTGCGGTGTAGTATATGTGCACCAGTTGTCCGCTGTTACCTCTGTGGATGTGCGCTGTGGTAGATGTGCACCAGGTGTCCAGCGCCTCCCAGCCGCTCCAGCAGGGCCGCCACCGCCACGGCCAGACAGCCCGTCTCCAGCACCAGGTAGCGGCCGCCCGACCGCACACTGAGTGCTGTCAGCAGCTGGCTCAGAGAGTCCAGCCGCAGGTTCCTGCCGGCACAGCAGCTCAGTACAGGGCTGCCGCCACACGGCACAGGGCTGCGGCCACACAGTACATGACCACGGCCACGCAGTACATGACCGCAGCCACACAGTACAGAACCGCGGCCACACAGTACAGAACCGCGGCCACACAGTACATGACCACGGCCACGCAGTACATGACCACGGCCACGCAGTACAGAGCTGCCGCCACACAGTACCGGACCACGGCCACACAGTATCGGGCCACGGTCACACAGTACAGTAGCACGGCCACACGGTACAGGGATGCCGCCACACAGTACAGGGCCACGGCCACACAGTACAGGACCACGGCCACACAGTACAGGACCACGGCCACACAGTACAGGACCACGGCCACACGGTACAGGGATGCCGCCACACAGTACAGGGCCACGGCCACACAGTACAGGACCACGGCCACACAGTACAGGACCACGGCCACACAGTACAGAGCCGGGCCACACAGTACAGAACCGCGGCCACACAGTACAGAGCCGGGCCACACAGTACAGGACCACGGCCACACAGTACAGAGCCGGGCCACACAGTACAGAACCGCGGCCACACAGTACAGGGCCGGGTCACACAGTACCGGACCACGGCCACACGGTACAGGGCTGCCGCCACACAGTACCGGACCACGGCCACACAGTACAGGGCCACGGCCACACAGTACAGGACCACGGCTACACAGTACGGCCACACAGTACCGGATCACGGCCACACAGTACCGGATCACGGCCACACAGTACAGGAGCACGGCCACAAAGTGTTAAAATAGATTTATCGTTAAGTGTGAATGTCGAAAGGAGTGTGGCAGGATGTCGAATTCGCCATGGAAGTAATGTTATTTACAATCGTATAAGTCCTGCAAACCTAGCTTCGAGCTAATTGCGTACAATTGACTGCTCCCGTTTTGCGTGTTCTGAAAGGCATTTTATCTGATACACCGACATCAACGATAACGATGCAAACATATATGCTATAAACCGGTATTGTATAACATAGCACATAATAGGTAATATCCTCACCTGAAAATGTGATATGGGGTGTATAGCGTTTGTCTTTGCATGGTTGGACTAGATTGGATGATCTTGAGCATGTCAAAAAAATACTTGCGTTTATCGAAGCTACCATTATTATCACAAAACTATTGGTGTAAGCAAACGCGCTATGGTACGAAGATTACAATCATACCATTATTTTTGTTTCAAGAGTAAAAAGGAATATTTTATAGCCACAAACACCAAATTGGCTCTCCCGAACATTTTAAGATTTCCAAAAATGGCGACGAACGCGTTTTTTTCCTTTGCACGGCAGCAAAGGCCACTAAGCTCGCCATTGGTGATATCAAGCTTAAACATGGGATTACCAAAGAATTGGAAGTGCACGTCAAGAGAGGGAAACAGCTGCAACAACAGTGGCAACGAGAGACTAGGTCAACAAGGTTAGTAGCAGTAAACTACTCACATGATCTTCAGTGGATCCTGCATGTAGTACATACTGGCCACCAGACGAGCAGTCGGCTCATGTACGCTGATGAACTCAAAATATTTCTTCTGCTTCTTGCGAACGTACTTCTCCTGCGAGTACTCAGTCTTTCCCTGGAAGGACCTGAAGCGGACAGTGACAAGCGATATACCAGTTATGCCACGCCAGTCCTCGCGACACCACCCACGTGCCAGGATATTCCACAACCATCAATGCATGCAATGGCAGCAAATCGGAGCTAAATAACATATACCGACACATAGAACTGACGCACACACACACATATATATATATATATATATGGGCGCAAAATGACCTTAGTAATCCACACGCCCTTAAGCCCAAATAATCAATCAATTTTTATATATATATATATATATATATATATATATATATATATATATATATGTATCTGTGTATGTATCATCATTTCATCATCACCATCAGCATCATCAGCATTACCAACATGCGCATAAACGGGAAGGAAGCCATTCTTTAGAGACACTGCATTCAATCTGACTACAGGCCTCAGAGATGCACAATCTTCGTCTGTCGGTCACGTGTGCTATGGTTATATGTAGTGCCTGAGTGGAGATGACATAGCAGCCGTTTTGACGGACGGCTAACCTGTCACCCTCAGTCGAGAGCTCGCCATCACGCCGGGTCAAACACAATCAACACACCACCCAATACAAGGTGGTGCGAAACACCGAGGTAATGCACAGGTGAGCGACGGGAGCAGGCGGCGCATCACCGGAGACATCCTCTTCCGTGGCAGACTGGCCACACCCAGCGTGATTGCCAGGACATAACCTTGTGTGATGTCCCTCCGCGCCTCAGGCCAGGCGTTTACGTTTAGGATAGTGCTCTTCAACTCTTTTTGCATGCATACATGCGCGTATAGCTCGTGTTTTAGTCGAAGTGCGCATTTGAGGTAGCGCATGAGATTAATGCCATTTGTTTAGCGCATGACATAGCGAATGACATAGCTGCTGCAATTTTTACGAAACTGCCTTAGATTGAGAAACTAACATAGATTGAGAAGGTCCTATGCTGCAATGGATCATCAGCATCTGCGAAGAGACTGGTAACTAGCAACGTCCGAAAGAAAGATTCTGTGGCGACCGCACGGCTGTCTAGTGGGTAGTATCGAACTTCTGCTTCACTGAGCTGCTCACACTGTCATATATAAAAATGTGTAGCTGAACACGTGTATATATATATATATATATATATATATATATATATATATATATATATATATATATAGTTACATATGTATATATGTATATATACATATATAGGTATATATGTATATGTATATGTACATGTATGTGTGTGTGTGTGTGTGTGTACCATGAGTTACACAGGTCCCGCAGGAGGTTTGACACATTAGTGTGTTGGGTAAGCTACATGGATTCAATGACTTCTATGCATATGAACCCAGTGACAATTAGCACACACATCTGATCGAACATTGACATAAGCGGAGCACGTAGTATCTATCGCGGGTATTGCAGATGGAACGCCAACTGTGTTCCCTGTAGCACCAACATTTACCAAATTGACATTCTAACTGAATTTGCAAGACCAAAGTTTTAGGTTTCGCAACATCAGCTTTACCGTTTGCAATAGTGGCGTTGCCGACGATCTTCCACCTTTGTAGATGAGATATTTGGTGTCCCATTAATGGGTGTGGCACAGCCGTCTTCACCAGGCTGAGAGGCGACAGTGACCAGCCGGCGGCAGGTCCACTCACGTGCTGTTGTCGACGATGCTGGTCACGATCTGCCTGCCGGTGGCGCCCTGGTCGAGCAGCTCGTGGATGTGTTCGCGGGTCAGCGCTTGCGAGTCGGGGTTGGCCACCAGGTGACGGTTGTCGCGCACGCTCTCCTCTGTAACCACAGCTGGGATTGGCCACCAGGTGACGGTTGTCGCGCACGCTCTCCTCTGTAACCACAGCTGGTATTGGCCACCAGGTGACAGTTGTCGCGCACGCTCTCCTCTGTAACCACAGCTGGGATTGGCCACCAGGTGACGATTGTCGCGTACACTCTCCTCTGTAACCACAGCTGGGATTGGCCACTAGGTGACGGTTGTCGCGCACACTCTCCTCTGTAACCACAGCTGGTATTGGCCACCAGGTGACAGTTGTCGCGCACGCTTTTCGTTTGTTAATTACACATCGAAGCCGATGACGGATTCTGGACTCCGGGAACATAAAAAGTCCATTGTCCATGACATGTAGTGTTTCGTATTACACCGTGTCAATAAAATGCTGTTGGAATTCAAGTATGCAAGTAAAGACGCAGCTTAGAAGGCCCCCTCTGTAATCATGGCCGTCGAAAGCATCTCCGCTGCAAGCAGCATCCGTTAGAACGCTTGCCATACCTGTGGACATTAGGCTAGGGAAACGTGCATAAAGCCTATTTCCATTAAAAGGTCTAAGCTGGTAATGTGTGAGAGCAAGTTGTGCGGCGTAAGCACATATTTTGGCCGGCGTCAAAGGATCGTGAAGGTTTGCTCTTCCAAACATCAATGGCAAACATTACAAAAGGAGCATCTGCGTTAAGCATAGTTGCACTTGTACCGCAACAAATACTGCAACCGAATCACCTGGCCACACCAGCCAATACAATACCATATCCGCCAGTGCACCTACCAGCTGCTATGTCGTCGGCCAGGTCTTCAGCCCTCTCGACCAGCTCAGCCTGCAGAAGCCGCTGCCGGCCCTTCCCTGGCTGAAGTCGGAACTGGGATCCGACCGGCCGACCGAGCAGTCCGGCTACGTCCACTGCAATCTTGCCCAGCTGACACTGTCTGAGCACACCATCCACACTCAGTTCCACCCAGCTGACACTGTCTGACCACACCATCCACACCCAGCTGACACTGTCTGACCACATCATCCACACCCAGCTGACACTGTCTGAGCACACAATCCACACTCAGTTCCACCCAGCTGACACTGTCTGACCACACCATCCACACTCAGTCCCACCCAGCTGACACTGTCTGACCACACCATCCACACCCAGCTGACACTGACTGACCACACCATCCACACTCAGTCCCACCCAGGTGACACTGTCTAACCACACCATCCACACTTAGTCCCACCCAGCTGACACTGTCTGACCACACCATCCACACTCAGTTCCACCCAGCTGACACTGTCTGACCACACCATCCACACTCAGTCCTACACTGTCTGACCACACCATCCACACTCAGTCCCACCCAGCTGACACTGTCTGACCACACCATCCACACTCAGTCCCACCCAGCTGACACTGTCTGACCACACCATCCACACTCAGTCCCACCCAGCTGACACTGTCTGACCACACCATCCACACTCAGTCCCACCCAGCTGACACTGTCTGACCACAACATTCACACTCAATCCCACACAGCTGACACTGTCTGACCACACCATCCACACTCAGTCCCACCCAGCTGACACTGTCTGACCACACCATCCACACCCAGCTGACACTGTCTGACCACACCATTCACACTCAGTCCTACTCAGCTGACACTGTCTGACCACACCATCCACACTCAGTCCCACCCAGCTGACACTGTCTGACCACACCATTCACACTCAGTCCCACACAGCTGACACTGTCTGACCACACCATCCACACTCAGTCCCACCCAGCTGACACTGTCTGACCACACCATCCACACCCAGCTGACACTGTCTGACCACACCATCCACACCCAGCTGACACTGTCTGACCACACCATCCACACTCAGTCACACCCAGCTGGCACTGTCTGACCACACCATCCACACTCAGTCCCACCCAGCTGACACTGTCTGACCACACCATCCACACTCAGTCCCACACAGCTGACACTGTCTGACCACACCATCCACACCCAGGTGACACTGTCCGACCACACCATCCACACTCAGTCCCACCCAGCTGACACTGTCTGACCACACCATCCACACCCAGCTGACACTGACTGACTACACAGCTCTGTAGCTAAACTGGTTTCACACAGCTCTGTAGCTGAACTGGTTTGGCACAGTTCTCATGTGCAACCACTTACTTCTGTGTTCTGAGCTTTGCAAGCTTCATAAATGAGCCCTTGATCACAATGTAGTTTTTGCCATCTGATATTATGTTGGCAGATGCTGAATGGTCAGCCATTCCTCTTTCTTGTATTCTAGAACAGAACCATTAAGTTCAACACAGCCATCAAACACAAATATTTTCAGTGCCACTAATAGCACCTAAAAGTGCAGTAAAAAAAAAAATGGTATGAACCACCTTTGTTTTCAGGTAGGAGATTCATAAAAAAACATTGTGAGTCACCAAGTCATTATGGATGCACTTAATGGTCTTGAATTACTTCCTTTATGAAAATCTGTGTTTCACATTCAGGACAGATAGGTACAGATCAGTGGAACTCTCCAACTGATCATGATCATGATGAGGCCATGAAAATAAGACTTGAAACCACTTAAGGGTACACATATCACCATATTTTGGAGGCTATGATACTTTTAATAGGGAAATATTGATGAACAATGACTTCCAATGCTGATTATGCATGCCTATTCCATCCCCTATAAGAGTAAAAATATAATGTTTTTGTGATTCTTTCTCATATCTGGACATTCTTCAACATGCTCGAAAAATCACCAACCTAAAACATGTGGGTTTTAACACACACCCTGGAGGGCCTCTGAAAATAATGCACACTGGAGGGGGCGGATTCAGCCCCCCCCCCTTAAGATCTCAGCTCCTATGAAGGCTAGAGCAACGAAATTCACAGGGTGGATGGGCACCATAGTGAACTCTACTGTGTGCAAAGTTCATGACCTTACGTCAATATCTTCAAGGTCAAATGAGGTCAAAAGAGCACAATTTTCTGGTTTTCTGTGGCTTGGCTTGTCATTGTTATGGATCACTGTGGTTGTGTTCAAATGCTCCAAAATTGGCATTAATGACGTTTTGAACATTACTAATGATGCAATACAGATGTCACATCTGCCATTTGACCTCAGGTCACCTATATAGGAGCACTTTATTAGGTCATTACCTGCTCCAGTTACTGGAACTGGGCTCCCATCCCGACTGCTTTGTTGGGTGGCTCAGCACAATCTCCTTCACAAAGAAAAGAGTGAAATACATGAATAAAGAATGGAAACGCTTAGGCACACAGTGACAAATAGTAGATTTTGGGATGTATAGGGAGTAACATATAAAGTGACATCAATCGCATGACAGTCATTTACATTTATGACACATTCCAGTTAACCAAGTTTGGTTCCATTAGCCCTATCATGAACTTGACCTGACTTGACCTCGGCGACCTAACATGACTTTTAAATTATATAGCATAACAATATGCATCAAACAAGTCACTAGTGTTGTCAAGAACACTTCCCTATTGCCAATATATAGGAAGCGCATCAGCGCCGATTTTTGTGGTCTGGCACTGCGAATTGTTTTTATTTTAATGGCCCTTAACTTGAAAACTTCTGGGCAGATTTTCATTTTTCTTGCTTTAAACAATGCGCCGGTCATTTCTAAGCAGGTACGCGAAACATTTTGCGTATATCGGCCGGCACAATATGGAGTTATGTACGAAAAATCAGAAGGATTGGCAGATTTGGCCATATGCCCCCTAGGGCGTGTGCTAACCTGTTATGAACTTGACCTGACTTAACCTCGGTGACTTGACATGACGAACAATGTAGCATGACAATGTATATCAAACAAGTCACTAGTTTTGCCAATAACACTTCCTTTTTGCTAATATACAGGAAGCGCATCAGGGCCGATATTTGTGATCTGGCGCTGATAATTCTTTTTGACTTTAGTGACCCCTAACTCAAAATAATTTTGGTTGATTTTCATTTTTCTTACTTCATACAACATGCCGGTCATTTATTAGCAGGTACACAAACAATGGCGTATATCGGCCTGTCAAATCTGGAGTTATCTACAAAAAAACGGAGGGGTGGGCAGATTTCGCCCCCCTCCAGTGTGCATGTTAAAGAGAATGCCACCTGGCATTCAATTATTTTTAACTACATCTCCCTGAGAACATTCTGGTTCACACATTGTTAACTTCACCAGTTTGTCTTATACTTGTTTTGCTTGGCATTGACCTGATTATTAACACTGATCTTGGCACATGTCATGGCATGAACCACTATAGCATAATTTTTTCACAACCTGTGTCCAAAAACAATAGTAACTGGGCGACAATAACACCCAGGCATTGGCATATTTGATCTGATCTGGAAGACCAATGAAAAATGTATTAAAAAAAGAATTCTGAACAACTGACAGTGCAAAAAATAGAACTAAGTGATGCAATTATCTACACTTATCTGGAGCAAAAGTAGGATGATGATAAATTGGCCCTCCTCCTCACTATCCATGCTGTGAGCAGTATGCAATTTTACTATAGTGTGAAGATTAAAGCTTGCATAGGGGTCGGGATGACCGAGTGGTTAAGGTGTCAGGCTATGGGTACCAAAGGTCCCGGGTTTGACTCTGGCGCCATTCAGGACATTTCCCAATACTGCGGCCCACCTGCGAAACAGTGTGGGCTGCGCCATTAGCAGTGAATGTGCATAAAGTGTGTAGTGAACCAACCAATAAACAAACAAACAACAAAGCTTGCATATATCTGCAACACTTAAGGAGGCCAAATGAAAATGAATGGACAACCCTTGGAAATTACTAATGGATAAATGCTGCTGATTTTTAAACCTGTGCATTGAAGAAGCAGGCACTTATCTAGATAAAAGCCTGGGCATAGCTTAACACAAACTGAACTCCAGTGTATTTCAGTCTGCAGTTCACCAGGGAACCTGTAAATGAGCTATAGCTGCTAATATCAATTCAGGTTGCTGGCCCACTGCACTAGTGCAGCATGCATCTTAAAACAGGAGCAAAGAACACTGGATGTTCTTCCGACTTCACTGGATTCCAAAGATATATGTCACAAAAGATATGCACCTTTGCTTCAGACATAATGGCTCAATCAAGGATTGTTCAGAAAAGTTGAAGTACAGATATTTTTCAACATCTCTCCTTGCCATTCAGTGAGGTCTGAGAACCACAAAAAAATATTCACCTGGGTAGAATGACTTTTAAGGACTACCTACATATTAATGGCTTTATGATTATTGAAGGAACATCCAAATGTTTTGCAACACTCAACATCCATAGGTTTAATGCAATCCAACATCACAGGATTTTAACATGACTGAACATCCATGTCCAGCAGGGTGAATCTGATAAAATTAGTGTTATATAATATCTGCAAATACAGGATTCTCTCAACCAGCTATAGAACCACTCCTTCAGTGATGTGAAAATGGAAAATTTGTGGAGTCAACCAGGTGAGAGAATCACAGGTTTCATTAAATCTGATCTGTAATTTAGGTTAAGATCCATAGATGTTAGATATAAAAACAAGTTCATCAGGGATATAAGGCTAAAGAACTACAGCTGCCATCTCTGCTGAGCACATATCCACCTATCCTATCAATTGTTCCTTAGGCTTAGGTTGGAACCTCACTTTGTTTCCTCAGACTACAGCTAGCATGTCCAATATCAGCACGCACTATTGGGGGGGGGGAAGATAGTAATGATGCATGCCAGTGATGTCACCTCTTTTGCCTATTTCAGACATGAGTGTGAACATTGTCAATAAATAGTTAAGCAAAGTGATCTCATTTAATTCTAACAGGGATTGAATGGCCCCCATCACCCTAGACACATCCATAAACATTGCACTGAAAAATATGCCTACATTACAAGACTTCATGACACATCCAAGCACAATTTGACCGTGGTGTTTCTTGTATCCTTTAATATCCCTTGCTCCCGTTAATATCAGTATTTACGGCAGTTTATCACAATCACACACTTACCCTCACTCAAACGAAGCTAGCAAAGGCTCATATAGAAATTGGAAACAGATCGCTGGGCATGGATGCAAGCATGGATGTCTTCACTGCGCCACAGATGAATATCGCAAGTTTCATGACTACTAAATAAATAAATCATGGAATAAATATAATTACTTCACCTAACCTAACCAAGACTAAGATAATGTAGTATGATGCATTAATTATATCATATTGAAATATAATTGAACCCAGCCTAACCCAACCCAGCCTAACAGGAAAACAAGAATTCTCCAAATCATAATTTTTCACCATGGCATCATCAAAGCTTGCGGACATTTGCTAGCGCTGCCGTTAATGGTAACAGCATCGCAAGTAACTTCTCTTCCAGCCTTGATGGGAGGTTTTGGATGTGCTGTGTACTAAGGTGTTCTATAGCCTTGGTACTAAGGCTAAAGGGTACAACGGAACCTAGTAGGTTTTCTAGTTCGAGCCCATGTGACGTAGGAAGAAATGTGCTAGATTTATAGTATAATCTACCAGGATTTTGGTATATATGGTGACGTCACGTAAACATTCCAAATCGTTTTAAAACCTGGCTAAGATTCAGCTGTGGCGCAGTGAAGACATGAGAGTGTTGTGGTTTGGCTACGGCGCTTCTAATTGTTGGCGTGGGTACATGAGGCTGAGGAGTATGGTTTGGGTTCATGGGGTATTTAACATGCTCTTAAGTTTGGTGCAGAATTTCTTCAGCTCCTGGGATACAACAACCTTCAGCCTGTTATCGTTCATAACGCTTGAAGTTTCACGAACTGAAACTGGAACCACAGCTAGATTTACAAAATATGAACCTAGGCTTACCGGTAAATGCATGCTTTAATTCGACTTATGAATCCTTGGAATTTATAATTCTAATGCAATGTTTATGAAGGTGACTGTAATGATGAAATCGTTCATTTTCTGTGCAAATGCTTACTTTTCAGGTTGTATGAAAAATAACGACAAAAATGACTTATTTAGGTAGTAGAACATCAAATGAAATATAGACAAAAATGCAGCATAACTTAATCTAACCTATTCTAACCTCCCTTTGGAGAAAAAGCTTTGCTAGCTATGTCTTGGAATATTATAATCTTGAACGTGCAGTGAACACCAGATGAAAGTAACATACATGTTATAACATATATAACCATTGTTCAATACCCGTTGCCCTGCATATAGAAACCATTAGCTAGCACTAAGATGTAAGTATATTTGGCATGACATGTGCCTCATTTTCTGCTCTCTAGCCCTGTGCTAAGTAATAAGAACGTAAGGTATTTTGTAGATGAAGTGGGAAGTATCTGATATGTAGATTATCAGAATTAATTTTAGAACTTTATCTGTGTTTCAATATATGCATGTTGGAGTTCCTCCAGAGCTTTATGAGCAGCATTAAGGTGCATTTTGATGGAAATATCCTACTTTCCAACTAGGATGCTTTTGTGAACTCAATTTACTGATGAATTACCATGCATAATTAATGGGATTTTCTCACTGGAGTCCATATTTATTGGAGCATTCTTTCTGCATGATCACATCCTGGACCATAAATACTAAATGCACTGAATACACTTCGGATAAAAATTGGACCAACTACATGCATGCCTAAAAAGATGAGTAAAGCAGAAAGCCACAGCGTTTTCCGACAAGTAAGGTATTTTTTTCTGACAGCAAATAATGTCAGCATTTGGTACAAATTCCTGGTTGTAATGCTGGAGGATTAATCATATGTGTGGTTTTCCCTAATTCCGAAATGGTGTGGAAAATGGGGCTGAAACACGTCTGTGTACATTCCTCCCATTTTTTAAAGCCTCAGTAGACTGAGTATTCAATTCCAGGTCAATTCCACTTGAGGTTTCATCACTTCAGCGAGGGAGTTGGTCACCCTGTTGCCTCACTCTGGGATACACTCACAGTCAATGCTATCGACAGGCCTTCTAGGATGGTGCAGGGGAAAATTCAAGCTTTTCATCCAGATGTCAAAAGTGTTTGCTTGAAAAACCAAGGAATCAACAACGTTAAGCTGCAGTGTTTTGAGGTTATAGGAGGGACTGCTCCTACTGCTCGCACCACATTCCCTTCCCCAACAACAGAGCCACCTCCATTTTATGAGCTGGATTTTACATTGGAGGTCTAGGTAAGCCCCTTCCAGTGATTAAGACTCGGGGTTCACACATCCCAGATAAAGTAGCGTGAACAGTGGCGTACATAGTATTTGCATGCAGGAGCAAACGGATTTCTAGGTGGCTCAAGCCAAACTCATGCAAATAGTTGCCGGATTTCGATCAGTGCATTTCATAGGTACCCATTGTTATCTTATACTGAGATAAATAGGAACAACTTATCAACTTACGCCACCCAGGTAGCTCGGTTGGTCAGAGCACTGGTCTCCCCTGTCCTGGCAACACAGTGTTCAAGTCGTTTCGCGCGTTCGCATTTATGCCCCCGCCGGGAGAGTTAGTTTCTTGGCAGCTGGCCCAATAATACCGGGTGACCGTGTCGGTGCATTGACGGTACGTTAGACTTTTGATACAAATTATGCCTTTGAACTGGAATTCATGGATCAGGTGGTGGGGCTAGGGTTCACGCAACAAGCTCTGCTTAGGAATAGAACCCTGGTTCCTGAAGCCACCCCAGCAACAACTAGGACTAAATTTCTCACAAAAACTTAATTTGACGCTGCAAGATGCCAACCCATCACCATCTTTCCTATGTCCATGGATTTCGACCTTCTTCTTCTTGTTAAAATACTTACGTAATGACCGGCAAGTTTTCGTATATAAGACGGCCGGCACATATATAGCAATTATATTGTGGTAATACCTGATAATTAAAAGTATAAGTTATTAGGGGATAGAGCCAACATTCAAGGTGCACTTGCCCCTAAAGAATATGACAAAGAACACCCCTGGTCTAGACGCATATGAATGCAAAAATGGAAAACAATCCTGAAAACCAGCTGCATGTTCCGTATCTGCACATGGGCAGCCTAAATGTAATGTTGGCGCATTTTCATCGTCGGAGGGCTTTCACCTTCCCATGGGAAACGCATGCCCCTAGTGCCCCAGCCCTTGTTTACGGCCCTGAACCGAGTGGGGAGGATTTGTGTTGCAACAGTTATCTCTTACTTACTCCTACCCCTCCGTCCCGCCCGTGATTTTCAATTGGCCTGTCCCATCATACTGCTACTACCCGTGGCACCGCGCGATTCCTGCGGCGCTCGACATGAATGTAGTCAGCGTGGGTTCAAGGCAAAAGTCCTAGTGCTAGGGACAAATGCTGGCCATATTCGGGGACAAATTTCTTCATGCGTTCGAATGAACCTGATTTTATCCAATTTTGGTGGTATTTAATATCGGAAATGTTGTGTGGAAAACACGTAAGTTTGGCTGGAGCGCCTACGGGGCTGAGCAATTGTCCAGCCCATTTGACGTCACTGGTTGCCCCGGGCCCCGGGGAGGTGTGTGGTGGAAGTCGTTCGTTGCTTGGAATGAATATGGAATTAGGCCAGACACAATATTTTCAACGTCAATGAGTATTGAATGGAGTGTATCAAGTGTTGAATTTCTTCTTCATCACGTCTCTGACACACAAGGTACGGATAATTATATGCGATGGGCCAGGGGTATCGATTTGTATCCTTTTCTGAGGGCCATGGCCCCACCAATGTTGATCTTGCCCCCATCAATGTTGATTTGGGCCACCCCAATAGCCCGTGCTTTTTTATGCTGATACGAAAGCTAAAGGAACAAAAAAGAAAACACCACATAGAAAGCTTAGTTGATGTTAACCAGCATATTCTATACTGTAAAGAAGCATTAGGTTTAGATAGTGGACTTCCCGACCCTGGACTCACCTCACAAAAATGTTGGCTTCGTCCCTCCCTAATGTTAGGCATCATAAAAGACATAAAGACATAAAAGATCAGTGCAACTCTGAGCCACAAGGGCCCTTCTTGGTTGCACTCTGTACACTGAACCAGTTGCCCACCAAATCTGCCAATCAGCCCTCCCTGTAATACTGAAAAGCAAGCCCTCTATTCTTATAATGATTGTCTATGCTGTTTTTAAAGATGTTCAATGTTCTGCTACTGACGATGTTTTCTGGCAGCTGGTTCCAGTGTTCCACTACCCTGTTGGTGAAGAAAGTTTGCCTTAACCTTGTTCTGCTGTGGTTAATTTTAATTTTGAATTTATGACCTCTAATTGCATCATTTCTGTTAAATTCAAACATTTCCCCAAGGTATCCCCTCTCCAGACCATTGACAAATTTAAAGACCTCGATGAGATCTCCTCTCAGCCTTCTATATCTAAGTGAAAACATATTCAATTTCTTCAATCTTTCCTCATATGCCAGGTTGCTTATGCCATTAACCATTTTTGTAGCCCTCTTTTGTACTCTCTCTAAAAGCCAACAATCTTTTTCATAGCTAGGAGACCAAGCTTGGATGCAGTATTCCAAATGTGGCCTGACGTATGCACAGTAAAGCTTCCTGATCACTTCCTCACTTCTGTATGATACATTCCTATTTATTGCCCCGAGCATTCTCAGTGCCTTCTTCCTGGCTTCCTTGGTCTGTTCTGATGCCCCCAATTTTGTGTTTAGAATAACACCTAAATCCTTCTCCTGTTGAGTCACTGATAGCACTTGGCCACCCATCAAGTATGGAGCCTTCATATGCTGCTTACCTACATGCATGATTTTGCACTTATCAAAGTTAAATTTCATTTGCCATTCTTCGGACCACTTCACAAGTTCGTCTAAGTCTTTTTGCAGCGAGATATGCTCATCCTGACCTGTTATTGCCCTAAAGACCTTCAAATCATCTGCAAATTTCAAAACTTTACTGCTTAGGCCACTTTCAATGTTATTTACAAATATAATGAACAGTAATGGCCCTAGTACTGACCCCTGGGGGACTCCACTAAGAACATTTTGCCATGATGACTTTGTACCATTTAGCATCACTCTTTGCTGTCTATCTGAAAGCCACAACTCTATCCATTTTAAGATGCTACCTGCAATACCATGGGACTGAAGCTGTATCATTAACCGTTTATGGGGTACCTTGTCAAAGGCCTTACTAAAGTCAAGATATGCTACATCAACCTGATTTCCCTGATCAAATTGTTCTGTGGCAAAGTTCAAAAAGTCCAAGAGGTTTGTGAGACACGATCGTCCTTTTCTAAATCCATGTTGAGTATCTTGAATCAATCTGCTACCTTCCAGATAACTAACTATTCTATCCTTGATAATTGATTCGAGTACCTTGCAGACTAGGGATGTGAGACTTATTGGCCTATAGTTTTCAACTTTCCCTCTTTCTCCTTTCTTGAAAATAGGAACTACATTTGCCCTTTTCCAATCGGTTGGAATTTCATTATGTGAAACTGATCTACAAAATATTATACTAAGTGGAAATGCCAGTTCCTTTTCAGTTTCCCGCAACACCCTAGCATAAATATCATCAGGTCCTGCTGCCTTATTTGGCTTTATTTTCCTGATATGATTGTAAACAACATCACTACCAATGAAATCAACATCATTTGTCAGATCCCATGTATCTGAACTATGGTGTACGGTCGGCAGATTGGTCATATCTTCCAATGTAAACACTGATTTGAACTGCTTGCTCAGCTCCTCAACCATCTCACTATCCTCACCCAATGTAGTCCCGTTTACTTCCAGTGGACCAATTGTGTTAGAAACTTTACTCAGCTTGTAGAAACTAAAGAACTTTTTACTGTCCCCATTACAGTTTCTAGCTAAATCCAGTTCCTTTGCTCGCTTTGCTGCTCTGGTTTTTTGCTTCACAGTGTCTCTAGCTTTTCGATACGCCTTTAGATTAATGACATTTGAGGCTTCTTTAAAAACTCTAAATGCAGTTTTCTTAGCCCTAATTGCTTTTATCACGTCTGGTGTAAGCCATGCTGGCTTTCCTTCCCTTCTTTTGCGTCTTTGCTTTTGGGGGACATGTCTAATCTGAGTTTCCTTTAAGTAAGATTTGAACTTTTCCCACATCTCACAGGCATTTAAATTGGAGAATTCTTCTTCCCATCTGATGGCACTTAAAGCCGCTCTCATGCCGTTAAAGTCTGCTTTGTTGAAATTTGGAACCTTTACCAAATTATCCTTGATAGTTTCCCCTACATGTGCCTTGAATCTAACTATGTTATGGTCACTTTTTCCCAGAGTTTCGCCTACAGTCAAGTCTTGAACCAAGTCACTTAAATCCGAGAATACAAGGTCCAAGAACGAACCATGCCTGGTAGGTTCCGATACAAACTGGTGTAAGAACAGGTCCTCTTCAAGGCATTTCCTGAACATTTTGCATGATGGGGAGCCAACACCAACATTTTCATAACCTTTTAGATTAAAGTCACCGAGAATAAGGCACTTCCTCTTAAAGTTTCTACTGATTTCCTCACAAATCACCTTGTCAAGCTCCAGTTGCTGAGAATGTGGCAGGGTTCCTGATCGGTAGAAAGCTCCTATCCTAAGAGTATTGCTGTTGCCTTTTCCCACAGTGACATCAAGCCAAATGGACTCCACAGACACATTTTTATCCCCACCTGCTACTTTTTGAGAACTGAATAAGCTATTCATATAGAACATTACACCACCCCCTTTCATTGCTGGACCCCGAGAGATATGCTCATCCTGACCTGTTATTGCCCTAAAGACCTTCAAATCATCTGCAAATTTCAAAACTTTACTGCTTAGGCCACTTTCAATGTTATTTACAAATATAATGAACAGTAATGGCCCTAGTACTGACCCCTGGGGGACTCCACTAAGAACATTTTGCCATGAGAACATCACCAACTGAATGTTAGAGGATTTTAGAAGTTTTGAACTATTTGATGCTTTTAACTCTTAGATATTGTGATACACCCCTGTGAGGGGTAATACTTGAAGATTACTCTAGTGATGTGCAGCTGTGGGGAAATTTCAAAGAGTGTCCATCCACTGTTAAATATTCAGTAATATAGATGACTATGCTACTTATTGCACACTATACTGGCAGGTGATATTATTGTGTTAAAAGGTGTTTTTATAATTTTTGGAACTTTCCTTTTGAATAAATACTATGTTTGTGAATGTGATTCTGCAGATGTGCCTACTAGTTTTCAGAGCTTCTGCTTACATAAGTCACATCCTGATCAGTGCCACCATCCATTTCCATGGGTGTTCTTGAGGAATAATGTTGGTTTATCATCTGTGTGATAAAGAGGCAGACACTGAGCAGTTTCGATGTGAAGAAGTGTTGAATCAACTGCATGGAGTGTTGAATGTCCCTTTAATCATGTCAGAGAAGAGCAAGACAAGGGATGAGTAAATTGTGGCACAAAAAAAGACAATGTGGCATTGATGGAGCATTATACAAATTGTCTATGATCAACCAAGTATTTTCAGTGTGAATAAATATTTGATCAACTGCATGGGGTATTGGATTTCCCCCTAATCATGTGTGATGAAATTACCACTTCTGTAATATTCTGAAAAATTAAGATATGAGAGCCACTTGTGGATTCACAAAATCATAAGAAAGCACCTATGATGTCATTGTCCAACTTGAAAAGTAAGCATGAGTGCTGAATGTGATTAGTTGCTTTTTCACAATCAGGTTCATGAAGATGATATTCTGGAAAAAAAAGTTTAAAAAATCCCAAAACACCTCTTAGGACAAATTTACCAATCAGGCATCCTTCCCAATGCAATATTTACATCATGCTTCTTATGTGCCTGTGAAGTCTCATGCCTTGCTACCAATAGTATCTCATGTATAAGCATTGTGTTTATGCTCCCCATTACAGTTTGTAATACACAAACATCTTGTGGCTGAGGTAAAGGGTAAAGAGGATTGCCTAGGATGTGGTCTGTTGTACAAGGCAATTTGTTATGATGGCTACAAACGATGTGAAACTTGATACTGTACTTTGTTAGCTACAAGAGTTATGGGTGCAAAATGACCTGAGTAGTCCATGCACCCTTAAGCCCAAATAATCAATCAAATAATCAATCAAGGCAATTTGTTAGTAGCATGATATTATCATTGTCATAAATATTGCTTATCCAAATATGAAATATGATGGGTTATACCACTTTTTAAGCACTGAATTATAAGGATATATTGACATTGTGCTTGTTAATGTGTGCTTATGAAGTCCTCATGACACATTCCTAATAATATGTTGCATATAAAGCAACATACCTATGACCATCATTATAGATGGATTGCACACAAGCATCTTGTGACACAATTCCAGATACAGATATTATCCATCATGAGGTATGTTAGCAATTTAACACACTGATAACATGGCATTGCTATCCTCATCATTAACATAGGTATCTATATATTAGATGTCTCCAAAATTAAATGAAAGCACGTACTGATGGATATACTATTGGCTGAAATGGAGTTTATAGGATTGAGATGATATTTTAATTTGCATGATTCCATGGCATATATCTACATCCTACTGTACTTGTTTTCACATCTCACACCTTTCTAAAACCATTATTTTAACACTGATTAGGTGTCTCACAGAATAAATGAAAGAATACATTGATGAACATGACATTGGCCCAGAAGTGAGCTTGAATGACCTGCACAATATTATATACAACATACCTGAATAGGAAGCTTTGGCATCCTACCTCATTTGTTTAGACATCTCACATCCAATTAAAAACCATTATTTTAACACTGTCCACTTGTATTCACCAAAGGTGCCCACACAGGCATGTGAGGGACCTGGATTACTGAACAGCAGTACAAATATCTTCATTAAAAAGCTCTGCAACTTTTGAAATCTTGGAGAGGGGCCTCTGAGGATCCTGTACCTGGTGAGGCTTAAGTATTCAGGACAAGGTCACAGCTTGTAAGTTAGGTCAGTTTTAGGCAGGTTTAGAAAAGTAAGTTGTTTCTGGACTTTTGGCATCAAGAACATTATCCTCTACAGCCAAGTATGCTCTCATTTTTATCATTTTGTGGCTGAATGATTCACTGGAAAGTGCAAACTGCAATTCTGATGTAGGATTGAATAGAAGTGGCCTCTCCATATTTCATCATTACAAAATTGTCCTTGATATGGAAATATAGAAAACACACCCAGAGCTGCTGATGTCAAGTGCATTTACTGATGTATGACCCAAACATTATTTAGGGTTGAGACAGCAAAGGGGGCAGAGGATTATTGTGCCTCATCATATATAAAAATAAATCAAATCAGGTTTCATATTTATTTCCATATCTATATTTTTTACAGGCTAAGGTTGTGCACTATGTCCAGGCCTTTATGCTTTTGAGGGTATAGGCTGCTAAATCTGAAGGTATGATGAGTTCAGATATAAATTTAATCACAGTCAATGATTGTCTGAGGTCAAATTGTCAATATCATGTACATGTGATGGCTTCACCCCCAGGCAAAAATTGTATGGTCGATTTCACACGAAGTGCTC
Organism: Imbricaverruca yamaguchii; assembly: GCA_034440575.1. Taxonomy (NCBI): domain Eukaryota; kingdom Metazoa; phylum Arthropoda; class Thecostraca; family Neoverrucidae; genus Imbricaverruca; species Imbricaverruca yamaguchii. The sequence goes on from JAOTOL010001558.1 coordinate 946,730, forward strand.
AGGCATTTGATGCTACTTTGTAGCCTTGACACACAATGTTCAAAAGGGGATCAGGGTAATAGGGAAAAACTGAGAATTTCATGAAGTTAGTGATTGTTTAACACGCGCCCTGGAGGGTGGAAAAATCCGCCCACCCCTCCGGATTTCCGTACATAACTGAAGATTTTACCGGGTGATATACGCCATTATTTGCGGACCTGCCTAGAAATGACCGGCGCATTGTTTAAGAAAAGAAAAACGAAAATCGGCCGAACGTTTTTCGAGTTGGGGTCGTGAAAATAATACAAAAAAATGTAAGTGCCAGACCACAAAAATCGGCGCTGATGCGCTTCCCATATGTTCGCAAAAGGGAACTGTTTTTAGCAACACTAGCGGCTTGTTTGATGTATTAATGTTACACTTTATAGTTTTAGGGTTATGTTAGGTCATCAAGGTAAAGTCAGGTGAAGTTCATGGCAGGTTAATGGAACAAAACTTGGTCAACTGGAATGAGGCTCTCCAGGGGGCGTGTTAAGGAAGGAAATTGACTCGATGAAGAAATTTCATGTATCTTGATCATATTCAGTTAAGTTTAGCTTATTTATGTTCTGTCTAACTTGACCTATTCAATTCTCATGAGATGGAAACAGTTCGAAACATATTGCAGAAGTATATGTGATGTTAGAAAAAAGGTTTTCAATTGAATCATAGAAAGGAGTTTGGTAATACTCAAAGATTAATGGGTCATTTTGGTATATGTCAATACTTTGATGACATCCAGGTGTGTAAACACAAGGACCAATGCAATTTGACCTGACTGAATAACATGGATAGTGCTATTAGAATAAACATGTCAATGTTTGTTCAACTGTTAGATAGGTCATGTGAAGCCTGCTCATGGATCATGTCATGCCTAATGCAACCTAGCCTTGTTAGGCTACATTAGGCATGTAGGTGTACTTGTACTTTTAGGCATGTACATCCCCATGTAAGTGATACACTAGTTTTGCTCAATGCACATGACAGTTTGGAATAATCCAAGTTTGATGATTTTATGGGCTTTGCTGTTTCATCTGCTGCCAATTCATTGAAGCCTAATCATGATGGTATTTTGCCATTGGACCGAACACAATAAAGCTGATGAGGTTAACAGTGAAAATGGCTGTTCATCCTTTCATATGCTTGTGATGCCATCAGAATCATCAGATCTCCCTAACATATATTTCATTTAATATTTAACCTATTCTCCTTATCAAAGTAAGCAAGCCATGGAAGCAAATGCATCGCTGGGTAGATGCTGGTCTTGTGATATGGATAGTCAACATTATCATTGCTCGGTTGAAGCATGTTTGATTTTCCAATCTTCTGCCATACTGGGTTTGTTTACTCTGGGCGCGGTCCCTGCCGCTGCCGCCGCCGCCACTTCACTTGATCGTCGCCTCGTTGCCCTTTGGCGATGACTGGACAATATGGCACTAGCTGCATTACCTTAGCCGCAGGGGTGGGATACATTGTACGAGAGGGACGAGTATTCTGGGGGTAAGTTGCCGTCTCACAATCGAAAGTTGTGGGTTCGAGTCTCACCTGTCGCTACTCTTCGCCCGCGACCAATCGGCGTGAGAGATTGGCGACGCTACATGACTCAACGGTCGACGTGTCGTAAAACCAATAATCACCACCGCATTGGATGTGGAAGATGTGGAAACGGCCAGCGAGCAGTACCGATTGGGCTTCCGAACATCCGCTCGCTAAATACGCCCTGGCTAGCATGGCGACATATTACTGTTACGACTTTTAAACGTTTGTCATGCGGAACTTTCTTAACCGCAGACGTTCGTGCTCGACTGTTAAACGTACTCGACCACAAGCTATCACGTGTCGACCGCTCGCGGGAAGGCAAGCTGTCCGCCGGCCACGGAGGTGTAGCTGATCTGGCCCTGGCCGTGGGTCCCTGGCCGTGACAATCATACCAGGACATGCAGCAGGCATGCAAAGCCACCCAAGCGGAAGCCATCTGCAACGTGGTGCCATCAGGCAATTGGGGACGGTTTATGCTTGTGCCTGCCCACTACTATGGCACGAGCATTGCGTCGTTTCTCTGCAGGCATGGACGACTTGAACGGCACACTTCAGCCTGTTATTGCAGCCTACCCGTGTAAGACTATAGTATTAGCTGGATGTTTCTATTCATGTGTGTTTTCAGTTGGCCGCGGGTGTCGTGGCACAACTGCGAGATATAGATCGCGGCTTCTACTGGCGGGGGGGGAATTCCGACGGTTGGCGGCCTCCTCTCTGATTGCACATTGTCTACGGTGGTGAGGTGCAGGCAGGGTGTCTCAGCAGGCCTTTGGCAGTGGGGCTTCCCATCCAGGTGGAATCCTTCCTTTTAGTGGGAGTGGTCCCTTTGTCTCCTGGCTGCACTGTTACTCTCACTAGACAATATGTTTCTTAATATAATATATATCCAAGGTTAATTGCTGTATCCCGATAGTAGGTCATGTAGGTATGCCTGAGCCATAGTTGCATGATATGTCCGGCCATTTCTGTACTACTTTCAGTGACCAAGGGAAAAGAGTGTCTGGGTGCACAGCACAGTCTGTTCGGCTTCACTTAGAAATTGATATGCAAATTTTGGTGATGCAAAGTTCATCCTTTTGTGATTTATTATATATATATATATATATATATATATATATATATATATATATATATATATATATATATATAATGAACCACAAAAGGATGAACTTTGCATCACCAAAATTTGCATATCAATTTCTAAGTAAAATGCATCAGTTCCATGCATATTTTGGTGGGTCGTCCTGTACCGGTTTGTTCTAGATGTATTTCCGGATATGAAAGTTGCTGGCTAATATGCTGTCCTGGTTCACCACCTTAATTGACTTCGGTTTTCCAGATGCTGTTGTTATAAACCTAATAAAAGAAAATGGATTCTATCATTGAAGAGTTGAAATGTCAGGATGACGATGAGGTAAGGCACACTCGTTTTCGCACACAGGCCTTGTTGCACTTCCGAAAACGCCGGAGTGGATTAGTCAGCTTTGAGTTGCCGAGCATTTGCGAATTGTGTTCGAGATACAATGATGACTCAACTTGGCGCGATGTTGAGATGCTGTTGAGACGCGATGTTCATGCTTCCTCACTCACTGCCCGCCCCCTCGCTGTTTCTTCGAAATAGCTTATCAGATTCTCAACATGAAATTATGTGCAGTGCGCTGGTGTCATTAATGTAAATCTATGAGACATAGTGTAAAATCATGAGAATCCCTGGTTTCGTGTGACAGTGGTGGCCGGAGTAGTAGTGAATGAAGTCGTGTATGTTCGTCAGTTTCCTATGCACCGAGAAGGTAAGAGCCCTACCATTTTGCAAGAATATTGTGTCTTGGAATGTAATTTTCCTATTGTATTTCTTTAACGCCAATTGAATGAAGTGGTTAAATCGAATTCAGGTTGTATTCCAAGGCATTAAGGTCTACATTCCAGTGGACGACTAAAACGTCGTCAAATTATTGCAACCATCTTGCATCGGTGTCAGAAATCGACTTGCACGGATCGGCCAAAAGGGTCTTCATGAACAAGCATGTCGAGATCGGGCTGGGGGTTGTCCCGCTGCGGAACCACATATTTGACCATATTCCTTCCCCTGGAATTGTGATGCCCAAAATTACACACACATCTGCACCAGCTCAATTGAGGGACTTCGGCAGAGGGAGGTTATCGGCCGGAGAGATTGGCGGCGTTACATGACTCAACGGTCGACATGCCGTAAAGCCAACAACCACCGGCAGAGGGAGATCCGAGCTAGCATTCATGTCCAAGCCTCTCGAAACGGCTTCCAATGCACCCTGTGCAAATACGTTGGTTAATAACAACTTTTACATTGGAACTCCATAGTTTTTGTGTTGCTGAATTTCATGTTCTTGGACCTGTCTCCCGGATTCGTAAGCCTAGCTGGGACAGTCGTAAGCTTCGCACGACTGTCCCAGCCAGGCTGACAGTGGCTTCGCTACCGTCTTGGCTAGTTTATGTGGGCGCTTCCTATACATGAAGTTATGTTTCGCCGGACCGGCCAACTCCATAGCATCCCATATTCAGATCCCAAGTTATTGGAAAGTTTCACGTCGGTTTTGTGGAGGACGCTTTAACCCTCCCAGAAGTATCTGGAGCTCCATCCCCGACATCTACGCATAGACCTCCTCCAGAAGATGGTGACCTCGTCCGGGATTAGTCAACGTGCGAAATTTCGACGCTGTGTGATCAAAGCTGTCGATGCGTTGTGAAGCCAATAATCAATCAATAAAATAGCCCGCAGCCAACCAGCTACCATGTGACTATATTGAATAGACAGCCACGCTAAATCTGACGCTAGGACCTGCAGTTTCAGGATGCGGTCGAGGATCAAGTCATTGCCAGGTAAGTGCTCTTCTCTGTGTTCAGCATGCACTTAGGAGTAGTACGTGCTCCAACTTTTAGTTCATGCTTCCACTGAAAACCCTTTTGACATTAAAATCACGGCAGGACGGCGTAGCCAGTTTTCGAGTCATAAACAACGCGGGCGGCTGTGTGTTTGTGAGCGCGGTGCGTGGTGGACCGGTGTTGTGCCGCACTCTCACCGGATACCCGCTGGTAGGCTGACGGAGCACCACGGTGTCATGACCCTCGAGAGGTCGCTGCAGGAGTGTCGGGTGGCCGTCCGCCACTTCTTCAACAACCAATTCGACGAGGCGCGCCAGCTGATGGAGCCCTGGTGAGTGCTGGTGTACGCAGTGGCAGATGGCGTGGCAACCGACTGGAAGCGCATGCGCAATGTGTCCATGCTCGGACATTTTGGCAGAAAAACCACACAACAGCAAAGCTGTTCGTATCAAATAATTAATGTATTATTCCATCGCTTCACTGGCCGATAGCAAATGTATTTCTGTTCATTACACTCCAATCCAACCAATGAATTGGCATTATTTACACCCGACCCCCACAGAAATCCTGGCTGCGCCACTGTCCGAATATCTAGGGAATGTGGTGATACGTAACGACACCGTAGATACAGTGACGAAATGATAAAAAAAAACTGGCCCGCCTGGTGATGAATAGGTGCAAAAGGCAACGGCTCCAACGTACCATTGCCAATGCCGATACTGCTCGGGTGGTCTCATTTTCGGAATGTGAGACGAAATAAAAGCGTGCTTGGGCGACTACCAGCTGCAACACATTAATTGCTACACTCTGGCTGGGCACACTGCCGGCGTCATGAGATGTGAGAGGCAGTGATTTAACGTGGAAACTTGATCGAGAACGAATCGTCTGTGTTCTCACGTCGTCACTGGGCTGATCACCTTGTGGCGTGTGGTACTGGCCATCTTGTGGCTGAACCGGTGCTGACAGAGCTGAGCACCGCCACCGGTCATGGCGGAGGTTCCGGCCATGCTTTGACCGGTGCTGTGATCCGATCAAGGAATACCGCGTCTGTCACCTCATATCTATCGCCTGCCTATCGCCATCACCGTCTCCATCACTGTCTCCATCACCGTCTCCATCACCGTCTCCATGACCGTTTCCATCACCGTCTCCATCACCGTCTCCATCACCGTCTCCATCACCGTCTCCATCACCGTCTCCATCACTGTCTCCAGAATTGTGCCGGGCTGAAATGTCACACGCCCAACGAGCCTAGCAGTCGGTGCGTTTTTAGCCAGCCTGGTTGGCCACAGGTACTCACCACGCCCCTCCACGTCATCCACTGGTCGTGAGGCGATGTCACCGCCGGAACGTGTTAAGTGCTCCACTTGCTGAGTGTGACGATGGATATCTCCTTCAGGCGTGATACGAGTATATACCACGCCACGGGCTACGGCACCATGCTCTATCTGCAGGCTATCATGACCTTTGACCCGGTGAGCGATCACGTCGGATGTGACAACTAACGCGTGGGGATGGGAATGACTATTCTGGTGTGAAAGTATTGGTGGTTTGGTGTCGGGCTCAATATTGATGTGATTTCCACAAAATGGGGTGGGCTAGCGCAAGGATAATATTCAAAATATTAGTGTTGACTCACAGCCATCATTTGTGCAACTTACATCTGTACCTACAATTAATGTCAACGCAACGGCCATTCATACAGCTCTGTATGTTAAATCCTGCCACCCAGACACCAGGCTTTGAGTCAACTGATGTCAAATGTGCGCAAGTATATCCCATATCTATCTTGGCTATGCATACTGCTCTGGCTATTCCAGCTATCCGTGTCGAAGTCAGGGTGCTGAGGCTATCGACTGTGCCTGACTAGTCTAGCCAGCCGTCGGCTTGTTTAGCCGTGTATGACGTGACTTGTTTGGCTGTGTTTGGCGCCACATTTTGCCCGGACTTCGTCTTAACCGATCCACTGATCTGAGTCAGCTCGATCGTGACCCAGTCCTGTTTAACTCTGCTTGGTTTGACCTGATATGACCTGACCCACGTTATGCCGGTAGCGTGACATTGAGGAGGCAGTTGACGTGCTGCGGTCCAGTGTCGAGGTGTGCAGCCGCGCTCGACGAAAGAACACCTTTGGCGAGACCGTGTCCAAGATAGTGCGCAGGACCGACTACAGTCTCTACACAGAAGGTGGGTCCGGCGCCGGGGCTGGTGCACGTGTAGTCGTGCTAATATACCCAGGACCGACTACACTACATGGAAGGTGAGTCCGGCGCCGGGGCTGGTGCACGTGTAGTCGTGCTAATGTACCCAGGACCGACTAGTCTCTACACGGAAGGTGGGTCCGGCGCCGGGGCTGGTGCACGTGCAGTCGTGCTCATATACCCAGGACCGACTACATTACATGGAAGGTGGGTCCGGCGCCGGGGCTGGTGCACGTGTAGTCGTGCTAATGTACCCAGGACCGACTACAGTCTCTACACGGAAGGTGGGTCCGGCGCCGGGGCTGGTGCACGTGCAGTCGTGCTAATGTACCCAGGACCGACTACAGTCTCTACACGGAAGGTGGGTCCGGCGCCGGGGCTGGTGCACGTGTAGTCGTGCTAATGTACCCAGGACCGACTACAGTCTCTACACGGAATGTGGGTCTGGCGTCGGGGCTGGTGCACGTGCAGTCGTGCTAATGTACCCAGGACCGACTACGTCTATACACGGAAGGTGGGTTCGGCGCCGGGGCTGGTAGGTAGTCGTGTAATGTACCCAGGACCGACTACAGTCTCTACACGAAGGTGGGTCCGGCACCGCTGGTGCACTGTAGTCGTGCTAATGTACCCAGGACCGACTACACTACATGGAAGGTGGGTCCGGCGCCGGGGCTGGTGCACGTGCAGTTGTGCTAATGTGCCCAGGACCGACTACAGTCTCTACACGGAGGTGGGTCCGGCGCGGGGCTGGTGCACGTGCAGTTGTGCTAATGTACCCAGGACCGACTACAGTCTGCACGGAATGTGGGTCTGGCGTCGGGGCTGGTGCACGTGCAGTCGTGCTAATGTACCCAGGACCGACTACTGTCTATACACGGAAGGTGGGTTCGGCGCCGGGGCTGGTGAGGTACAGTCGTGCTAATGTACCCAGGACCGACTACAGTCTCTACACGGAAGGTGGGTCCGGCGCCGGGGCTGGTGCACGTGTAGTCGTGCTAATGTACCCAGGACCGACTACACTACATGGAAGGTGGGTCCGGCGCCGGGGCTGGTGCACGTGCAGTTGTGCTAATGTGCCCAGGACCGACTACAGTCTGCACGGAATGTGGGTCTGGCGTCGGGGCTGGTGCACGTGCAGTCGTGCTAATGTACCCAGGACCGACTACAGTCTCTACACGGAAGGTGGGTCCGGACACCGCGGCCAGTGCAGCCGTGCTAATGCAGTGTCCAGGACCGACTGTGCAGTATGATCACAGTGTTCTTGTTGTATGACTTCCGACATACTTTGCACATACTTCCTGAAGAAGGACTACATACAAATGGTATCGCTGGAGAATGTGTTCTCAGCTAAGTCATCTGATCCAGATCAGTTGACACTGGTATGATGTGATAATGTTTTCCAAGCTAAGTCGCTTGTCATGTGTATCTGATCCAGATCAGTTGACACTGGTATGGTGTGAGAATGTGTTCCCAGCTAAGTTACTTGCCATGTGTATCTGATCCAGGTTAGCCGACACTGGTATGGTGGGGGTATGTGTTCCCAGCCAAGTCCCTTGTCGTGTGTATTTGATCCAGATCAGTTGACACTGGTTTAGTGGGTGGAAGAATGAAGGCTGTGGCTATATCCTCACCCACACATTGTTCTGGGAGTTACATTTATCTGAATGTCTGGGAGCAGCCGCGTGTTCATAATTTTACGGGACATCTGTCCTCCGTCGCCCTGCGGAACAGTTTGTGTTGGATACGCATGGCTCTTAGTAGTCGTGTCATGCCGCAGAGGAGGCGCACGCGGAGCTGTGCTACGCTGAGTGCCTGCTGATGCGGGCCATCCTCAACTTTGTTGAGGATGAGACTCTCATCAGTATGGTCAAAAGTGGCCTCAAGATAAAGACGTGCTTCTCGTGCTACCAGTGAGTGGGCAGAGGCGACGAAACGTCTCATGTAGAGCAGTGTTTGGCGGCTTGTGTTTGTTTGTGGTTTGCTCTATGAATTGGCTTGTTATTGGGTGGTAGGCGACGCGATGTTGGTAACGAACTTTACCCTTGAATGTCGAAGAACTTCTCACGCCCAACACCGCCATCGTGTAGTCTTGGTGAAAAGCACTACTGATGCTGCCCATGGCAACTCCACCAGTGAAACGCGCAAAAATTCGCCCTCATGTTGCGAAACCAGTAAAAAATTATCCCATTGAATAATTTCTTGCGTATAACTCACCTGTGCAATTTTTGCGTTCGTGACCCAAACGGTTCTTGAGCTATGGCCTAGGGCATTTGTAAAGGTCACTAGAGGTGGGTTCTTTAATCGCTATTTTAAGCAGCTTACCTCAATGGAAATTTAATACCATAGGTATCGTTGAACTCGCAAAGATCCGCAGAATTTGTATTGGCCATTCCTTTGAGCATTGGACTTAAATCGTTGACTTCACCTCTTGATCCAAGTTCACGTGATCTCCCCCCCCCCCAATCAGATATAAATCAGATGGATATTCCTACAGTTGCGACTCGCCCTTAAGACTACAGCTGAATGTATTCCTACCTACAGCAAATACTCTGTCCAAAGACGTGTTCTACTTACGTGTGTAAGTATGATTATTGAGTGAAACTTCGTCGTAATTATACCGGCAGAACAAACTAATATCGCTTTGAATTGAAAAGGACTGAGCGAGGACAATGAATGTATAGTAGCAATGACGTTTCGATACATGATCAACATGATCGATGCGCCCTAAAGCCCAAATAACTAAAGCAATGACGTTTGAAAAGCACGCAATTTGCCCAGGGCGATTCGGTTCGCTAGGTTTTCACAAGCCAAGGAATGGGAAGAAATGCATCAATATAATAGCAAATATGAATATAATGCAATCGTATCGTAATCAGTAATAGTGCATAGCTGCGTACAACTTCGCGTACGGCGAGCGCACCTGGAGCTCGGTCCGACATACTTGTGGACCTCGCCAGTGCGGCTCCCGATGTAATCTCGCTCGCCTCCACTGCCCAAGACCGTCTGATGTAATCTAGGGAGTTCGGCAGCCAGCGTCCCGCGCCGCGCACAGCTGGCCCTCTTAAGACGATTCGGCGGGCCGTGGTTATTCATAAATTATGGGATCAGGGGCATAGCCCGGTTACTTCGACTTTGTACAGCATCGCGTGAGCAAGTCAGGCGGCTGCTGCGTCGTTAGTCCGAGGACGTCGACTGTACCCATGGACCCGACCTGCAGGTGCCGGCCGGCCCGTCCAAAGCCGCTGAGGTCGGCAGACCGCCCCGTGCCTCAAAGCCTCGGGGACACGTTCGTCGGGCTGGCGTACATGGGGGCTTAATATAAATGTATCCAAATGGGGCGGGCCAAACAAACTTCGTGACATTTACGACGTCAGGACTCTGACGGCTAAACGCTCACACTTCTTTCCATACGCTACTGAAGAATGGCTGTGGTCGTATCGTTTGAGAACATTTTCACCTTCCTTCAACAAGCACGTTTTGATGCTGTATGTCGCCCTTCCGGAGGATTATTCATTACTGACTACTATAGAAGCATGGTATATTGCGTGGAAGCACAGTTATGAGCGCAAAATGACCCTGACAGTCGGCGCCTCCCCAAGCTCATTCATCTCAAAGTTATCAATCATCGTTTGGGCATGTTTTGACAGAGTAGAAATTCGCGCTGCGTCATGTTTTCGCAGTGTAGAAAGCCTCCTGGTGTTACGTTTTGGGGGTGTAGAAAGCCACGTGGTAGCATGCTTTGGGCAGTGTAAAGCCACGTGGTGGCATGTTTGGGTAGTGTAGAACGCCGCGTGGTGGCATGTATGGGTAGTGTAGAAAGCCGCGTGGTGGCATGCGTTGGCAGGGTAAAAACCTCCTGATGGTATGTTTTGACAGTGCACAAACTATTGGGCTGACATGCTTTATCAGGGTATAAAGTGGCATGGTAGCATGTTTTGGCAGTGTAGAAATTGGCATCATGGCATGTTTTGGCAGGCTAGAAAGTCGCGTGAAACGATGCAAGCAAAGCAACAGTACAATATGCAGTACAGTGTGCGATGGCCATCGTGCAGCGTGCGGACTCGTGGCAGGGAAAGTTGAGTCACCTTTCCAATTGGACTGTGGCTGTGGCTGTTTCGGTGACCATGATGTAACACGTGGTCTCGTGGCAGGGACTGCTTTGCGATGTTGGAGCACAGAGAGTGGAAAGACTCGAACACGAAACAGCACTTCGAGAGCGGCGTCCGACTCGGCGTGGGCACCTTCAATTTGGTAACTCTCAATATTGTACATCCAATAAACTCTGCTAACTTCCCTTCAAAGTGGTAGCTCCACTTCAATCTGGTAAATCATTTTCTGCTAGATAATGCTGTGCCAGGGCTGACAAAAAGCCGGACACCTACTTTTGTCCTGGTCAGTAGCTGTAACCAGTTTGAACTGGTTAAAGGCAGAGTAAACTCGAATCATGAGACCTATATTCTGCAGTTCTTGCTAGTACATTCCAAATAATTCGCACGCTAATCGCAATAAACTTACCTACCTAAACATCGGGTATTTCGGATCTTGCATCCAGTGCTTAGTACTGGGTCATTCCACACCATCTCAACTGGTCGATCACTCCATCTCAGATTCTGCTTAGGCTCTGTCGACGGGAATATATCAGCTTCTGAACACGATTCTGGAAGTTATATGCTCCAGAAGTTCTCCTGGACGGTGACTTCAAAAATGTGACGAATCTCGTCGATGTCAAGTAGGTGAAGTAAAGACGTCGATGTCCTCCGTTCTCTTTCCTGCCAGCTATTAAGCAACTTATGGGTATAGATATCTCGCTCTCGCTCCCCCACTCGCTGCCCCACTCGTTCTCACACTCGCTCGCTCACTCTCTGATTACCCTCTCAGTTGCGCGGTTCGTTTGTAAGTAGTTTTATGTTTTCTCTTATCTAATCTGGAAATTTGGTCAGACATTTTCCTGATTTCAATGGTTGGTTGGAAATTTGGTCATACGTCCAAGTTTGTTTGTTACTTTCACTTACGTCATTATTATGTGTCATCCTTGTCATAGTTCACAGCTGACGCCATCAGCAACGGCTGCCTTTAGGGTGCATCTATGCAGGTAGAGCTGGGCAAGTATAGGACAGGAGAGCAGAGCACAGCAAGTACTGTGGTGAATATGGCCATGATAAATACATTTATCAGCGACGTACCTCTTCAGCCCACATGCATGACATGCTATCTGAATTTGAGTTTCGTCCACTTTCGTGACAAAGATGGGCAAAACTAGTTTTCCAGCCGATCTTGGCCATAGAAGCCAGTTGAAGATACTTGATGAACGAAGCTTGCTGGGCCTACGCTTTGCATTAGCTCTGTTCAAATCTAGTATCCTTCAGGTCTGTGAATTCTACAATCTCTTCGCTGCTGTTCAACCAGTTAGCCATCGTTAACTGGCACAATGATTAGTGGATCTCACAGCTATCCCATAATATAATGATACCTGGTCAAACGTATGGTACAGTAATTGCGGCAACTACCAATGTACCTATCGGTAGTTGATGGTGCTAAATGATCCGCATGCTGTGCGTTCATAAAACCATATTCGTTGCTACCACCGTCACGTTTGGCCGCCATGATTTAAATACTGTGTGGAGGCCTCAGCCTACGTCGGAGTAGCTAATATCAGGTACACAGTGGCGAGACAGGCGCAAACGCTCGCTGGCGGCACCTGTGATCGGTGTGGATGTGTTTTGTCTGACAATGTCGGCCGTCGTAGCGACGCGTGGGTCGTGAGCCGAGCCCTGCCTGTTTTGCAGATGATCTCCCAGTTGCCGACCAAGATCCTTAAGCTGCTGGAGTTTGTCGGATTCACCGGCAGCAAGGTGAGCAGGCGATGCGCTCGTGCACCACAGCGGCAGCTGCGGCGGCCGTGCGCAATAGCGACTCGCCCAATGCTGTGGCAGTTGACATGGTCCCCGATCACAAGAGTCCCACCAGACACCCTGCTTTCTGGAGCGGGGTCTATGAACGTTCACTAACACCCAGCCAGTCCCCGTGGCACTGACGTGGTGGGCAGCTCAGTGGAGTTGTAGCCGTTCACCAACACCCAGCCAGTCCCCGTGGCACTGACGTGGTGGGCACCTCAGTGGAGCTGTAGCTGTTCGGAGCGCATTGCTAAGGGTGTGTGTCGACAAGCTGCGAGCGGCATAAGCGCCGTCCCGGGCATTCAGTTGCGACCCACGTTGTGTTCGTAAAGGATCGGCGTTTGGAAGGTCGCATTGGCGCCCACGATAGAACGGCACCAACGGAAGCTAACCGTAGTGTCGCCCGCTGCTTTGCTAGGCGAGAGAGGTGAGTGAATAGAAGCCATAGAAGCCTGGGCGTGTACATCCCCGGGCTGGCTGCCGTGTGGTCTAGTGTACCTCGAGTAGAATGCGTTGATCGAGGGTGCATGGTATTTGATCAGATATGCGTACCGCATTTCCATATTTCGGGCATGCCACTAGTGTTGAAGTGTTTCATATCCATCGGGAATTTCGCATCGAACTTGCTTCATAAATTATATTAGCTGCCTACCCTCGCCCATTGGTAGGTATTGTAGGCTAGGCGCTAGGCGGCAGGTATTGTCCACGATGGCGAACAACCCACATTTTCTGGTGTCAGACAGGCTAAGTGGGTACGAGCACCCATAAACTCAAACGGCCCAGATGTCAGACAAGCTTATGCAGACGTTCGCAGTAATACGTCCGTCAGGGTCGTGTCTTGCCCTACTTGGCCCAGAACTGTGCTGTGTCATTTGACGGGTCTGGTACTTGTTGCGCTGCATTGGTCCAGAACTGTGCTGTGTCGTGTGACGGGTCTGGCACCTGTGCGCTGCATTGGTCCAGAACTGTGCTGTGTCGTGTGACGGGTCTGGCACTTGTTGCGCTGCAGCTGGTCCAGAACTGTGCTGTGTCGTGTGACGGGTCTGGCACCTGTGCGCTGCAGCTGGTCCAGAACTGTGCTGTGTCGTGTGACGGGTCTGGCACTTGTTGCGCTGCAGCTGGTCCATAACTGTGCTGTGTCGTGTGACGGGTCTGGCACCTGTGCGCTGCAGCTGGTCCAGAACTGTGCTGTGTCGTGTGACGGGTCTGGCACCTGTGCGCTGCAGCTGGTCCAGAACTGTGCTGTGTCGTGTGACGGGTCTGGCACCTGTGCGCTGCAGCTGGTCCAGAACTGTGCTGTGTCGTGTGCCGGGTCTGGCACCTGTGCGCTGCAGCTGGTCCAGAACTGTGCTGTGTCGTGTGACGGGTCTGGCACCTGTGCGCTGCAGCTGGTCCAGAACTGCGCTGTGTCGTGTGACGGGTCTGGTACCTGTGCGCTGCATTGGTCCAGAACTGTGCTGTGTCGTGTGACGGGTCTGGCACCTGTGCGCTGCAGCTGGTCCAGAATTGTGCTGTGTCGTGTGACGGGTCTGGCACTTGTTGCGCTGCAGCTGGTCCAGAACTGTGCTGTGTCGTGTGACGGGTCTGGCACCTGTGCACTGCAGCTGGTCCAGAACTGTGCTGTGTCGTGTGACGGGTCTGGCACCTGTGCGCTGCATTGGTCCAGAACTGTGCTGTGTCGTGTGACGGATCTGGCACCTGTGCGCTGCAGCTGGTCCAGAGCTGTGCTGTGTCGTGTGACGGGTCTGGCACCTGTGCGCTGCAGCTGGTCACCACAGCGATGATGCCGCAGACGTGAGGCTGCTGCATGTGTTACTGACCCGGCCGTGTTCATCACCTGACCAGACCACGTGACACGTAACCCGGTCACTTGTGATGGGCGACCCCGCCACGTGTGACGGGTGTGAGTGATCCTGCCACGTGTGGTGAGTCTACCACGTGTCGTAGGTTATCCTGCCATGTGTGGCGAGTGATCCGGTCACGTGTCGTAGGTTATCCTGCCACGTGTGGCGAGTGATCCTGCCACGTGTGGTGAGTCTACCACGTGTCGTAGGTTATCCTGCCATGTGTGGCGAGTGATCCGGCCACGTGTGGTAGGCGATCCTGACACGTGTGACGAGTCTACCACGTGTCATAGGTGATTCTGCCACGTGTGGCGAGTGAGCCGACCACGTGCAGAGGATACGCCCAAAGAATATTTACACAATGCCATCGCATTGCACTCATTCGACATATCACACAACACTGATCTTAATATTATGCCAGGGCCCGGTTCGTTTGTTGATACTCAAGGCGCAGTACATACGGGAACGCATACCAATACTACTGTATTGCAAATCATTGCTTGGCTGTGGGGAAGCCCGTGAGTACACATGGCGACGAGGTGGGACTAAGTGCATGATGTATGATGATTTTGCACGATATCTATTTAGTGATAGCTGAAGATGTGATGCATGACGTAAGGTTGGCGGGCTGCAATTGTAACTGACTTGCTGACACTGTTTTGCAATGAGTGCGTACTTAACTGAGAACACAAACGTGACATGGTGTGTTTTAAAATTATGTATGGATCGCATTTTAATGTGGAAGATGTCAATTTTGAAAATTGACTAGGCTGTCGAAACGTCATGCATATGTAAAATATAAATGTGATTTGGTAATGTGTTTAATTTACCAAGCGAGCATAGGGAAAGTACGATGTTGCAAAGGAAACAGCAACAGATTTTAAAAGCACAAAGTGTTACTGTATTCATAAACTGTCCATAAAGAGCATTTCAGCATCCTTATCTTGGTGGAATGTACAGTGTCATATGTCTTCACAATTTTGTAGTGGTGGTGCCTAGTAACAAGGGCGTGTGTGATATGCGGCATTGTTCGTAGTGTGTCTCTTGTTCAGCAGGTCGTAGTGTGTCTCTTGTTCAGCAGGTCGTAGTGTGTCTCTTGTTCAGCAGGCCGTAGTGTGTCTCTTGTTCAGCAGGTCGTAATATGTCTCTTGTTCAGCAGGTTGTAGTGTGTCTCTTGCTCAGCAGGTCGTAGTGTGTCTTGTTCAGCAGGCCGTAGTATGTCTCTTGTTCAGCAGGCCGTAGTGTGTCTCTTGTTCAGCAGGTCGTAGTGTGTCTCTTGTTCAGCAGGCCGTAGTGTGTCTCTTGTTCAGCAGGTCGTAGTGTGTCTCTTGTTCAGCAGGCCGTAGTGTGTCTCTTGTTCAGCAGGTCGTAGTGTGTCTCTTGTTCAGCAGGTCGTAGTGTGTCTCGTGTTCAGCAGGTCGTAGTGTGTGTCTTGTTCAGCAGGTTGTAGTGTGTCTCTTGTTCAGCAGGTCGTAGTGTGTCTCTTGTTCAGCAGGTCGTAGTGTGTCTCTTGTTCAGCAGGTCGTAGTGTGTCTCTTGTTCAGCAGGCCATAGTGCATCTCTTGTTCAGCAGGTCGTAGTGTGTCTCCCTTTCCTACATGCGTCTGACTCCTGCTTGCACACAAACATGCGATTACATTCAGCTTCAGCTGTGCAGTGTATTAACACTGGGTATATGAACTGATTATGCCATATGTGTCGCACTTCAACTGAGCATGGAATAATGCAGTGCACTCACAACTGCAGGAAGTCATCATACTCTCATGAACTGGTACATATCCCTAAGTACTGTTGCCATACCTGGGGAAATTTCCCAAGATCTTGGAAAGTCGGATCCGATCTTGCGGTTTTCGGATTTTGGCCTGAATCTTGAGACCTTTTAGCGATTTTGTGCGGACACCATTCCATTTGTTGTGAGAGAAAGGCATCATATCCCAACTTTATGGGTAGGCAATGCTGTGATTCTGTGTGATTATCATGTGTGATAATGATGATGATCATGATGTGATGTGTATCCAGCCACAATCCATAAAGCTACAATGCATATCAGGACTGTTGTAGGGACTGGTGCAGAGACTGGTGCAGATACTGGTGCAGGGACGACCATCTGACGCCCAGGCAGTGGTTATCGGGACTGGTGCAGAGACTGGTGCAGGGACGACCATCTGACGCCCAGGCAGTGGTTATCAGGGCTGGTGCAGAGACTGGTGCAGGGACGACTATCTGACGCCCAGGCAGTGGTTATCAGGGCTGGTGCAGATACTGGTGCAGAGACGACTATCTGACGCCCAGGCAGTGGTTATCAGGCCTGGTGCAGATACTGGTGCAGGGACGACTACCTGACGCCAAGGCAGTGGTTATCAGGGCTGGTGCAGGGACGACTATCTGGCGCCAAGGCAGTGGTTATCAGGGCTGGTGCAGAGACGACTATCTGACGCCCAGGCAGTGGTTATCAGGGCTGGTGCAGATACTGGTGCAGGGACGACCATCTGACGCCCAGGCAGTGGTTATCAGGGCTGGTGCAGATACTGGTGCAGGGACGACCATCTGGCGCCCAGGCAGTGGTTATCAGGGCTGGTGCAGGGGCGTCTAGTCGGTAGCAGACGGTCGGGTGAAGTTTTGGCTGACACACATTGGCAAATAGGCAGCCAGTTTGCTTACCAGTTCATGTTCGGCATTGAAATATGAAAGCGTTGCACGATCCCGTAAAGATATTGCACGTTGTCGGACTGGGGAATGGGCCACTGCATTTGACATATTGGAGACCCATGTTGTGAGGCGTGCGTTGGCGTCGCAAGACTGCACGTGGCAGCCGAGTCAGTGCTGCACGTCGTGTTTTCGGCACGGTGGCTGAGGCCCGATGCCTGATGGTTGTGCACTGGCTGGGCGATGAAGCTGCTGTCTGTTGGACTTCAGGTCTGGGGGCTGGGGACCTGCGGCAGTGAGATACTGTGCTGAATGATTGGTGATGAGACCGAGTGTTTGTTTTTGGTTAAACAGGAAATGGATGATGGTGTATTCAATTGTTGCAATGGAAATGTTTGGTGATGCAGACTACTTTTGATGTGATTCTGTTTCTTCACAGCAAGTACAATTAATCTGACCCACATGTATTGATGGATGGTGTGCATCTTTCTGTGTTGACACAGAGGTATCACAAGTTGAAAAGTGGATGGGACAATATTTCACAATATCCCAACACTTCACGTTTTGACCAAATACTTCTCTAGTGTTGTTTTATCCCCATAATCCAACAACTCATTTTCTAGAAAGATCGGAGCAATGGTTAAAGAGCTATTGTTCATGGCGTTTCTGAGAGATCACCTGATATGGGTATCTTTGGAGGCCTGTAACACCATGAAGGATAATCCGAATTGTACGAAGTTATATATCACTGAACTCGTGGAATTGGACTGACCGTACCCCAGGATGTTGCCAACCATATCCCAGCTGTACTCGACCGTTTCCAAGCTGTACCCGACCATGCCCCAGAACGTTGCCGACTATACCCCATCTGTTCCTAACCATACCCCGGGGCGTTGTTGACAGTACCCCAGCTGTACCCGACCGTACCCCAGGGCGTTGTCGACCGTACCCCAACTGTTCCCGACCGTACCCCAGGGCGTTGTCGACCGTACCACAACTGTTCCCGACCGTACCCAAGGACGTTGTCTACCGTACTCGCTGACTGCTGGGGCTATGTACTGCAGAACGTGGGGCTGCGGGAGCTTGAGGCCGGCTTTGCCCTCGCAGACAGCACCCACCGTTCGCTCTGCAGTCTGGCGTTGCTCGGCTACCATCTGGTGGCCACATACCTTCTCGGCAACGCCGAAGGAGATCTGGAAACCGCCGAAAGCGTCCTTTCCGAAGAACTCGCAGTGAGTTTGTTGCTTTCCGTGTTTTGATTCATTGCGTATGTAGGGTTCTTTGGGCGAAAACGTTACTCCAGTAGCGTAGTTGTCAGCACAGCGTTGGCTATTCCAGGATGAGGTGTGGTTGAAATGTGAGGCTTCAGATATTTCAGCTGTTGGAATATAAAGCCATTAGCTGACGTCCGGATGGATTGATGAATAGAGCTGTGGGAAGTTTTTGTCGCATGTATAGTTTGTACATCCGTCTCGATTACTAACTATGTACAGTAATAACGTGCAAACACGGTCAAATAACTGTGAAGTTTTCTTTACCAGAAAGGAAAGTTGTGTGCAAGGTCGACAACATGTTTCTCAATACTGGTTTTTGCCTTGCGAATTGCATTAACTTATAAAAATAATTTTCCGACAACCCTGCAGCAGACCACCATTGACTTATCTGTGTCAATGGTGGTCTGCTATCTCTGTGATCTGGAGAACCCCTTCATCGGAAACCACAACCCTCTGACGGGCTCCTACACACGGCCCATGTATATTTATAGCGACTGATTTGATCAAATCACTGGTATTAACCAGTTTGTGTATGCATCTTGCCACTCTCAGGGTGGTACAGTGTAAAACAATTGACCATGTGGCCTGGAAATTCACAGTTAATGGAATTGTGCTATTTCATCCTTGTCTTAGCTTTTTACCATTTGGCTACATGTGTGGGCAGTCATTATACACACGACTGCTAAAAAATGTGAAGTGCATGTGACTGAAGTGAAAGGCATTCCGATTTGTTTAATCCTTAAGTGGCGATCCATTGTTTTCTTCCAATCTTTCACTATTCCCAAGCAACTTCTTTCTTCATCCACACAGTTAATGGTGAAGTAATTCTAGGACACTGGGGTGGTATCCCGCCAGATGTGCTTCTAAAATTGATGCAATCTGCCAGCCGTTCCTTGTGTCTAACGTGAGCTCTGTCTGTGTGCGATTACTAGGGCTCCGCTGCAGTCCCATCTCACCGATACCGTGAGCTTCTGGTTTGTTTCAGACGTACCCGAACGGCGCATTTTTCCTGTTTTTCGCCGGTCGGTTGGAGCTGGTGCGAGGCCAGTTCGAGCGGTCTGTGCAGCTTTACAGCGACAGCTGGCACAGTCAGCAGTGCTGGACGCAGGCTCACCACATGTGCTTCTGGGAGCTGCACTGGGCCCACGTGTGAGTGTCCCGAGCCGTGTGCAGGTGCTGATACCCGCACCGGGACTACGTGTTAGTGTCCCGAGCCGTGTGTGGGTGCTGATACCCGCACCGGGACTACGTGTGAGTGTCCTGAGCCATACGTAGGTGCTGATACCCGCATCTGGTCCACGTGTGAGTGTCTCTATGGTGTATTTCTGGCTAGCCTTTGCTGCATGTTTATCGGTAGATCTCGGGCGGATTTCTGCCGCGATGTTTGTCAGATGCCTGATCTGTGTCGCGTGTCACTCAGGAGATGTCTGGTTTGTGCCCATGGTCGGAAATGCTGGACACTTCTGGACGTACTCTACGGGGCGCAAAATTATACTATAATCCATTCTGGCGCGCCACCACCCGACCGGCCTGCTGGCTCCTAATAGGGAGTCGTGCGGTGACCGGCCGAGGTCATTCGGTCGACCTTACCGCAGCGTGCACGAAGGGTTTGTGTGCTCACGCGTCCTCTCCGGAGAGGGCATCCAGAAGAGCCTGGCATATCCAGTGTTACCTGTGCCACAGATTTACCGGAAAGTGTCTGATTTGTGCCACAGGTTTATCAGATGTCTAATCTGGGCCGCAAATGTGCCGGGTGTCTGATGCGTGCGGCAGATTTGTCAGTTGATGTGTTGTCTGTGCCGCAGGTTTCTCGGCGAGTGGGAGAAGGCGGCGGAGTTTGCCGGGCGTCTGTTGCAGGAGTCGCGCTGGTCGAGGACCATCTATAGCTACCAGCGCGCCGCCATGCTGCTGATGCTGCCGCAGCCGATGCCGGAGCAGCGCCGTCGCGAGGTGGAGCTGCTGATGACCACGCTGCCGGACTTCAAACAGCGCATCGCCGGCAAGTCGCTGCCGGCCGAGAAGTTCGTCATGCGCAAGGCGCAGCGCTACCGAGCGCAGAGCGGCCGCCTGCTGCTGCCCGGCTACGAGCTGCTCTACCTGTGGAACGGCTTCAAGATCCTGCGCAAGCGCCGCCGCCTGATGGAGGACCTGTTCGCGCTGGTGGATAGCGAGATGGGCCGACTGGATCGGATGCCAGGTAACCGGCGATGCGGCCGCAGCACGCAGCGGAAGCGGATGTCATTGTGGCGCTCGGGAAATATTAGGACCGAATAGGGGGAGTGGACATGGGATTACTTGGAGAACGCGGTCTTATAAAGGGGACGGGTGAGTGGAAGGGTGGCGTTTATTTGGATCCGTTAATGCAATGTTGAGCAGTTTGCAATGTGATGTGGGATCATCGCCGTGCTAGTGCAAGTGTTCGTATTTCATTTCGAGAACCAGTGTTACCAGTGATACAAAAGTCGAGTTGTTTTGTTTGTAATACGACAAGAAGGCCTCGGTTTCGCCCCTGCCGCAGAGCGCCCGGGAGCACTTTGGCTGTCTGGGCCTGCATGTGGAGTTTATCGACGTATGTGTGTACGGGACATGCGAACATGAGGATGTCGACATCCTGCATGAAACTGGAACGCAAATCTGACGGGTGCAGATAGTGCCAGCTGACATGACGTGTCAGGCGACATTGACATGACCTATCGGAAGTTGTAGTCCAGAGGTCACGATGGGAACATCGTTGACTGATCGGACCTAGAGGTCATCTCGTACTGTCCACCGATCCCCCAGATCACTAACCAGCGCGTGGCACATTGCAGCTGTACTACAAATTGCTCGTCTGCCACCAATCTACCAATGTATTACTCCATCCGTCAATCATCCCACACAGCTTCCCCTGTCGTCCCCCCAACTCTTCTCTTGAACCGCTTTTAACCGCATCCTTTCTTGCAGTATCTGATCACATCTACGAACCACCTCCCCCATGTGTATCCTCCCTTGACCCGCCCTTTCCCATGTATTCAATTGCTCAGAGCCGCGCAGTCCGTGTCGAGCTCTGTTGAACTGTCTGTCTGTACTGGCGGCAGACTGTTGAGCCTCCACTGGCAGCAGACTGTTGAGCCTGCACTGGCGGCAGACTGTTGAGCCTGCACTGGCGACAGACTGTTGAGCCTGCACTGACGGCAGACAGACCGTTGGCCGTCGCGCTCTGTTGGGCCTGCACTAGTAACAGACGGAGCTTTATTGCCCTTACACTGGCCGCGAAGCTCTGTTGAACCCTCCGGCTGTGCTAGCGGCAGACGCAGGGTTCAACGGAGTCCGACGCGGACTGCGCGGCTGCAAGCAGCTGAGTAGATTGGAACGGTGAAGTGGCGGTCAGCTCTGTTGACCCCGCGCCGGCGGCAGACGGACCGTTCACCACCGACGACCGGGCGCTGCTGCTGCTGCTGCGCGGCGTGTGTCTGTCGCACCTGAGCAGCCCGCTGCAGGCGGAGGAGACGCTGCAGGCTGTCACGCGGCTGCAGGCGCATATCAGAGAAGACACCTACCTGGTGCCGTTCGCCTGGCTGGAGCTGGGTCTGCTGGCGTTGACTGCCGGCCGTGTTGATGACGCGGCGCGACTGCTTGATCACGCTAAGTGAGAATCGGGGGCCCCGGGGGCGTGGAAGGCGACCGGGCTAAGATACTGATTGAAGGGCATCAAGGTCAGGTTATCAGAGGCGGGTCCTGGGGCGTGGTTTTTCTTCAGTATGATTGTTTGCTGGTGTAAGATATGCTATTAAAGCCAAGTCCACGGTATAGCTTATCTACGGCAATCTGGAAGACTGGCCGATATTATGCTTGTACTGTACTGGAATATATTACGCTTGAACCGTGCATTCGATATTTGAAAGACACCGTATTGTAGCCGTTCAACTTACATCGGTTTCAACCACTACCTTCTTTAGGACCACTACGCTGATGAAATCCTGCAGCGTGATCACCATGAGTATCGTGGCACGTCCCAGCTGATACGGCCTCGAGTTGAGTCCAGGCTACCGATCACGTGGCGTGTCATGGTAGTCCGTGTTGGAGCGCGCGTCCTGATCGTCATCGTAGTGGTGACGCCGCCGTGCGTGCCGCAGGTCCGACTACAAGGGCTACAGCATGATCAATCGGCTGCACTTCCGCGTGCACTCGGCCCAGGTCGCCATCGCCGCGCTCAAGGGCGAGGTGGAGGCCGACCCGCTCACCCCGCCCAATGGCATCTGACGTCACCTTGGTGACGTCTAGCCCCGGCGGCGGGCTCCGCTGTCCCGGTCAGCGTCGTCTATCAGTCGAGCTAGCACTGACACGCGACCACGAATGATTTCACTGACGCATCGTAGTCGTCTCGCGATTCCGAGGGATGTAGCTCTCTCACCGATGTTGTTGGAGTTATTTGGGACAGGTGGTGCGGTGCCAAGCGCCAAGGGCCACGCTGTAGGCGAGAGTGGTTTAGCTGAGTGGTACTTGAACAAGCAATCACTGGAGAGAATCGGAGGGGGCGACGGTAGATCCGTCCTGCCCATCTCGGCATGGAGGTAGTGATGCGGGGAACTAGTAATGCGTTGGTCCGTTCCCACCCTGGTATCTGAACAAGGCAGTATGTAGAGATGAGCAGATTCCTCATCAATGCAATGGGGAATATAACCTTATGCGGCCAGTCGGTATATGGTAGAAGCTTTGCGCCCTGGCCTCGAATCGATATTATACGCATAATACGTGTGCATTCTCCTTGCTGTGATGCTAAGTTGCGTGTCAGCATCACCAGTCGCGTGGACGCTGTCGTGTGTGTTCTTTCAAACTGTTTTGCAGGCCGGTCGGTAGGAGAGGCAGCCCGTGGTTTAATCGGATGACGCTCCACCTTGGTGATGGGTTCTTGTTGTACCCGTGCTGTCTGTGCCGTGCGCAGCGCTAGTCCGTGTTGTTGCGCTGCACCGTAGTCCACGGTGCACTGGCTGGTTGTTAGCATTGTTGGTCGCGAGTGTTCGGTGGATCTTAAAGCCTATGAGGTAAAACCCACCAGCCAAGCTTGGTGTTGACGGGAGTCAGATGTTCGATATCAAGTGCTGGTCAGCTCACATTATCGCACTCCTGATGGGCTCGGGAATGATGGGAGCTGTGGGGGTGAATGTTTATTTCGTTTGAGACGTCAACAGGCATTGAAAGCCCGATGACCGTAATATTGGTGTTGGTGCCATTCAGGAATCTATTGCTGGTACCTAATACTCCCCGTTTCTGCAGAATACTTTATTTGGCACTGGTGGATCTCGCCGATTTATTATACAAACCGGTCAGTGGGGGGGGGAGAGGGAGATGGTGAGGAGCAGGGAAAGATACTCAGATGTACATGAGCGGAAGTTGTTTTACATTACTTTTTTAATGGATCACTAAATTGACCACTTATTTGTGAGCGCATGCTATTCCAAACGAAACATACGTTGGTTGCTTTTGTCCAGGCATGCTCACAAAAAGCACGGCGTAAGTATAATGTATTCACGTTGAACAAATGATAACGCCGTGTTTTCGTGCGTGATCACCAGCTGCAGAGTTATATCAATTGTCCTGATACTCGCCGAGGGCCCGTGAGTCTGGTGTGTGTATGCGCGCGGGGTGAGGGTGGGGGGTCTTAGCTGACAGCGACTGTTGGGTGGGGTGCAGTGTGGCATCCAATATTCCACTGGGCGCCGGCTTTTCTCCAGACCCCGCAGCTCGGTGACGGCCCCGCCGAACACATTAAGTCGGGTGTTAGGCTGCTACGCTGTAGCGTGTGCCGGTCCATTGTTCGTTACGGGTCCTCATTTGCCAACCGCCGTGCTCAAATTGATTACTATGATTTTGCTATCGTAATTTGTGTCTCGTTGTGCGGAGCGCTGACTTTCTGGTTGATCATCGCGGTGTTGACGCTCGCCCTGCATTGCCCGGACTTTGTGTTTGGTTTTGTGCAGCTGAATGTCTGAAGCTCGCCCATTGACTAGGCGGGATGGTCTCCCCATTCTGTTGTGCATGGCACTATGAGTCGGCAGTACCAGCCCGGCGGATGGGCGTCACCCGATCAGCGCAGATCACTCCACCGACTGCTCTGCCGACTTCCTCCGTCCAGGCCGACTCTAGCATCCTGGTGTTGATCAACATTTGTGACAGGCGTTGTGCTTTTGTGTGATGTAGCCTTCTCGGTTGTGAACTTGTAGCATGTGATTGACTATGTAGTCAGGGCAATTGACAACAAGCAAGAGGCGCTGCATGACCTCTGCAGTCGATGCGCCCCTAAACCCCAATAACTAACTGACAACAAGCAAGATGGTGTTTGAATATGCACGCACAGCGGCTGTGTATGTGGCCGCTGGTGAGGGAAGTAGGGCTGATAGCACATGGATGGTCATGCATGCAGCGATGACGTGGTGAAGGGCCAACGAAAACGCTGTAACACCACTTCGAATGTAATTTCGGAGAGAATCTCATAGTCTGTCACCTGGTTGTGACACTGCTAAGCCGGATGTTATGGGATATATAGCGTGTTGATGATTGGAGGTGAATAATTTGTGGAGAGGTGATGAACGGAGCATCATTTGCTCGATGTGATCAAATCGTGATGTGACGTTATTGCACCACTCTGGTGGACCTAGCCAGCGATGCTACTGTTGCAAATTACACGGATGGGCTTGCGAAATGAGGAAGTTGGTGTTGCGGAATGGGTTAAGCGATATAGATTGCGAGGAAAGTTTGGGTTTCAGCTGCAACATTTCCAGTACTGCATCCGTGGTGGTGGCCTGCATGGTGACGATCTGTTCCTGCATGGCCGCTGTTCAATGATTAGGACTTTGCGATGTTTGTTGGAGTGCAATACAACGATCATAGCTCCACGGTGCTGTTTCCGGTCAGAACACAGACATGAACTACAGACATGAACTACAGGCGTGGTTCGGCCGGCCGTGATTTATAGGCGCACATCCAGTGCATCTCCCATCATCGGTGTGACGTGTCCTGTTCAGGACAAAGGCGGCCAGACTGGCCAGTCATACGTCCCGCAGGCAATCCAAATCAGTCGGGCAACAACAGCTCAATCCAAAGTCAAGCTAGCCCCGAGCAGCGCTGGCAATGCCGCCAATGTTCACGCCAGTGCTGCCATCTACGCAGTCCGCCAAAGACGCAGCTGGACCAAGCACCGTAGTCTTCCGAGTTCAACAGCCGCCAACGGCTCCAGCAAGGCAACCCATGGGTATGCTGAGCGCCCAGTGGACAGCTGCTGGCACTGGCGCTTCCTCGTTGCGGACGTTCCGTGTTCCACTATTGGCACGGGCACCAGAAATCTGTAGGGGTGAGTTGCCCGTCTCACAATCAAAAGAGTGTGGGTTCAAGCCCCACCTGCTGCTATTCTTCGCCCGCGACCAATCGTAAGAGGTTGGCGGCGCTACATGACTGAACGGTCGACGTGTCGTAAAGCGAATAACGACCACCCATTATTTGCATCAAATTCTTGGCGCACCGACTGGCCGTCGACATCTCCAGCCAGGCCCACCTGACGACCAACGGCGAAATGCGCGCCCACGGTTTGGAGAAGCCGGCTCCACCGCCGAGCTTGCACAGCCTCAGCCTGGCAGTGCACCGCTTCAACGACCTTTGGACTTCACTATCTCCCTACACGGCACTACAATGTTTTTCCAAGTCAATCTCCTTCCCGCCTGACAGCGTATCCCATCACGCCACAGGACGTCCCAAGGACGGCACTGACCATGCCCTTCAGCTTGTCTGAAATGCTGCGTTTACCATTCGGTCTACGAAATGCGGCACACTTTCCAGCGCTTCATGGACACGGTGCTGCGGAACTTTCCCAGCTGCTTCGTGTACATCGATGAGATTCCGGTGGTCGATTCCTGCCCAGCGCAGCATCGTCAGCACCTGCGACAGGTGCTCCAACGCCCACAGCACCCCAGATCAACCGAAAGTAATGCGTCCTCGCCGTGATAACGGTCCGATCGAGTCGCAGCAGTGGCCGCCTACGCACGCCCGGAGACCACTAAACAGCTTAAAAAAGTGTATGGGCTGCTGGCCTACCACCATCGCTTCGTTTCAGAAGCCGCTGCTCACGTCCTGCTCTCACAGCAACTGACTCAGCCACCTGCGCCCTTTGGATAATCAAGGCGGCTACCAGCAGCGCCACCTGTTGCGTCGCCGAATGAACCAGCTCCCGCTGCCACTAACTGGCGCATCTCGAACGGTGCCGCCGTTCTGCCGGCGCACGGTACCCGGCGTGCAGCCGCCGCGTCCCGCGACCGGTCCGACTGTGGCTAACCGCTTGCCACCGCGCGCGCCGGCAGCGCTGCCCGCCGACGGCACAACTCTGGTGCCGCCCGCTGGCACGGCGGTTCTGCGATGGTTCCAGGCCAGTGCGAATCGGTGGTATCCGGCAGCCGCCCGACGGTCCTTCGCCGATCACTCCCAGTCTGCTCACCTAGCCAGGTGAAGTGGAAGCGGTTTTCCACGCCGCTAACGCGACCCTGGTGAATGCCGCGTGCCTGGTACACCCCATACCAGGAGCGCCCTTCAGCATACATACCGATGCTTCGAACAGCGCATGGGCGCGGTGCTTCAACATATTTCCTGGGTGAAGAGGGTTTCTTCACTCTGGGTTTCTTCTCTAGATTCCTCACTGATACTTTTAAATTCATGATCTCTAATTGCGTCGTTTCTATTAAATAGCATTCCAGCTGACTGATCCATGTATACAAAAAAAAGTATTTGAACAAGAGGAGGGGTGGGAAATCGGTGACTTCGAAACCATGGTGATATGTTTGGCCTGCGGCTGAGAAACTATGTTATTTTTGACCATGTTTAATTTATTTAAAAAAAAACTATTTGGAAAGATAATAGACGAAATCCAGTGGCTTCTTTTCAAATGTGATAGATTGGCCACTGTTAAATCTGTATCCTCCTTCCTCCCTGACGCAAGGAAGTCCTAGGTACGCTACCCCTGGATAGGATTGAGCGAGAGCCGAATGTCACCCCAACCCCCACACCCAAACCGATGGGCGTAATCCTCCAGTAGTTTCGAAATATGGCCAAAATCATAGACGTTTATGAGCCTTCGTTATTAAAATATGGATCAGTCCATGGGTGGAACTTTGTATACTTTGGAGAGGGCATTCGTCTCCAAATATTGTTGAAGTATGGTGTGGAACCCATAATCATCATATGCTGAAGATGTGGGAGCTAACTGGGAAGGACATGAAAAGCCGAATTTGCCACCTCACCGCCAATCAGTTTGGATAGTTCCGCCCCTGGACACGCTGCAGGTTAAGCGCGTTGCTTTGCGCTACTTTATGCTCGATCTATTCTTTGTTGTGAATTGCTTTCAGATGTACAAGAGAATGCAATCAATGCACACCCTATGAGAGATTGCGTGAAATATCCAGAGTGAAACTGAGTATGGACACAGTATCCATCCCAGGCGTTGTTAACATATTTTCTTTTGTTTAGTGGCCATTACTTTTGGCGAAAAAGCCTCTTACAATTGGAAGTTAATAATTCATAAGAATGAATTAATATCAATTAGTTGTCGTCGACTTATAATCAATGTTGTTTCCGAATTCTAATGACCAATAATTATTTCAAGAATCAACGTTAGGCTACGAGCGAGTACAAGCAGTCAGCTTCATCGTAACATTGTTGGTCCGCCATGTTGCAGTTTTTGTGGATGGCGCTGGGGATGGCGACCGTGCATCGCATTCTTTTTTGCAGAAGGAAAAAAGTTTGCCACGCTCTGTGAAGCAGCATGTGCTGTGTCAGGATTTAATCGTGGACGAGCATGGAGCTTCTTTTTTTAATGCATTCTGCGACTTCCGAAAAGGATGGATCATAAAATGTCCTCGGTTCCTTAGGAAGACGTTTGTGATTCCAGTAAACTCTTATAGGCATGACAGGACTGAATCATCAACCTCGAGTGCATGTAGGCTGTCGTACAGTGAGTTGCTGGATGTGCTCCGAGTAGCTGTTCTTAACTTTTGGACCAAAATTGAAGAATCAAGAATCTTGCTAGCTGGAGCACAGGCATCTCCTTGGTGTTCCTTGGTGGCAACCAAGAATGAATTTCCCATGGCAAAACGTTCTGCATTACCATTACTCCTTTGTGATGCTGCTGATGTATTTAAACCTTGGTAAGTTTCTTGAATTGAATACTTGAATATGCTTCCGAGTTTGAAAAAGAGGTAACTGCAGTTTTAGGTAATTTTTCATTATTGGATTTTACTTCTTTTTATAAATTCAGTAGTTAGGATGATATAGCCATTAATTTTATCAGCAAGTGATTGCTTTTAAGCCAAAGGTGGTCCATGCCATTGATGATGTCATAGGCACAATACAGAGGAAACATGCAATGATATTAACAGTATTTGATGAGTTAATGCTGCAAACATTTACATACCTTAATAGGGATCATCCAGGCTGTGGATCATCTATTTGTACCTCAATGGTGTTGGACTGATGAACATGGTGGTCAACAGAGTGGGAAGCTTACTTTCTGGGTTTGGAGTCTGCAAACTCTGGAGTACATTTTCATGGACATGTTATTTTTTTTATGCATGGAATCTATTTGTTGATAACCAATTTGAAAATCATATGCATCTAGTTGGTACCTACATAATATGCATAAGTAATACAAATTGTCATTTTTGGCCACATCAAAGCATAGGAACAAAGACTTGAACAATGGATGGCATTACAAAGCAGGGAGTTGTGATGATCAGCTCAGCTTTGTCCCATGACTCACAGGAGCAATGCACTTTCCTTTCAGTGTTGGTCTCAGTACAAGGCTAGCCAAATTAAAAACAAACAAATAATTCATCCTTCACCCTAAGCTCAAAGCACATACCTACCTACAGCCCATTCCTCATGAACCCAACATCATAACATGAGCCCAACATCACTATTGCACATGCTACAGTCAGATGAGATAGTGGTGCAGAAAGCAAAGGATCAGTCAAGGCCTTGTGTTTGCAGTATTACACTGTTAAACATGTGTTCAAAGTTGTTAATGGTTATGATGTCATATGAAAATACCTTGCACCTATTGGTTAAATGACAGTTTTACAAATGGAAGATGCTAACAAAGCAAATTCTAATTGCATTCTCTGGGGTTCCAGAAGATGTCTATTAAAACTAAATTTGTTCTGCTATAGGGTGGTTTGAAAGTAGGTTTCTGGAGACACCTTAGGTGAATTCATAGTGACCGGAGGCGACTGTTCAGTGTGTAGGCTCAAGGTCTGGTGTGTTGTCAGCATTTCAGTGATGGAACATACCACACTGAACAGGTGATGGTTCAGTGTGGTATGCATTTGGATGTTGTCTGTGTGTTGATGGTACGGAAAGTGGCTGGTTTATTTGGTAATTGTAAGTAGAATAACATGTTTGGTGGATGTTTTCTTCAATCTTGTGTTTCCTTTTTAGTGGTATTTTTGTTCCTTCTGCATGTCTGTGTCAGAGTACATGTGAAGCCAATTATATGCAGTATGAGCCTGGAGTGCAAAAATGTTTTAAGAGATTAAATATCTAAAGAAGTGACTTAATTCCCATCCTGGTGGTCAGACTGTGGCTTATAGAGCTTCAGTGCTTCAAGAAAGAATTATGAATTTTGTTCCATGAAATTTCAGTTCTACTTATAGCAGTGCTGCATATAATCAAGGGTTAAAACTTACATATTAATATACATATTATAGACAAAAGAAAACCTAACCTAAACTAGGATAACCTAGCATGAGATATATAATACATTATAGCATAGTATATTCCAACCTAAACTAAGTTGAAGGCCAGAATCATTCAAAGCAAAATTTTTGGACAAAATTTCATGAAATCAAGGTAACATTGTTAGCTCTGCCACTAACATTAACATCATCACAAGGAATTTCTGGCCTTGGTTGATGGTTACATATGAATCTGGCTGCAAGTGTTCCTTGTCTGGAATTCATATCAAATTAAGCCAGACACATCACATTTTGAATCTCAGAGTATTGAATCAAGTGCATGAAGTTCCAATTTCTTATTTGTCACATATGTGATGCCAGGAATGGATGATTATGAGATGGGCAGTTTGTGGAGTGAAGATTATGATACTATATTTCTCTGCCAAATGAAAAAAATAATCATTTGCAGACAGAAAATGAGTGGTTGCATTAACTTTTTCATCAAATATATAGATTATTAAAGTATTAAAAATACAATTTTAAAAATCAAGTTTTACCTTGATCTCCAGCAATACCAGAAGTACCAGAAGTAAATATTGAAATCAAGGTAAATGTTTATTTTGTGATTTTTTCCTGGAATACTATCCTTTTTCACATGAGTAAGGTCATGCTACCATTTATTTTCTCAGCAAATTATTACTATTCAGTCAACTGAGGTTGATACAATTGATGACATCATAGGAACATACCTTAATGGGATGGTCCTGGCTGAAGCTCATTTGTTTCTCGCTTGCAGAGCTGTCTGAGGTTAAGTTAGGTTAGGACAGCTCTGTCTGACAGATCCATGAAATTGCTTCTGTGATTTACTTCAATTCAAATAATATAATCTGCTGTATGACTGAAGCACTCGAAGAGCCCCTAAGCCCAAATAATCTAATCTAACCTAGCCTAGTCTAGCCTGACCTAACCTACCCTAACCTAACCTAAACTAACCTCAGGAAACCAGAATTGTAAGAAACAAACTTTTTGGCTAAACTGCACATCATTTCTGGTCATGTTGCAATACAATTCTAGAAGTTGAGTAAAAATCCCTACTAAACTCACTTACCCTCTTCAATACAATACATACTAGACTCTTGAAGATGTGCTGCAATAGGACACATTGATCAAAAGTTGCAGTCTCATTGGGCTGCAAGTATTCCATGTCAGAAATGAATGTCCAATTAAGGCAGAACGTAAGGTTTTCTGTGTTCAAGAGTATCAAATTGAGTGCATGAAGTGTTGAATTTCTTTGATATCACATCTGTGCCACATCAGGTACAGCTAATTATTCAAGATAGCTAATGTGGAGTGAATATTATGAAGAACTTCTTTGCAAACCTAAAAGTGATTATTTGCTGAGAAAATTAATGGTTGCATAATCTACTGAGACTATGCAACACTTCAAAAAGCATACTGTTCCAAAAGAAAATTCACAAATCAGCATTTACCTTGATTGCAACATTTACCAGTGTCCACCATATTGCTTAGTATACTGAGGGACTCCTAAAACATCAGCAGGCAACCTATTCAAATGATCAACAAAAATTGCCCTGGATGTTGATGTGCCCAATTCATCAACAAACATCTTACTAAATACCTGTTCACTGAACTGTCCTACACCTTTATTTCTTGGCATTGTGTTTTTATAAATTTCTTACAGAATACCATGTTAGTCAAAGTGATTTTGAAGTCGCAACCACTTATTTGCTCTGTGTTTTCCTGTGTTGATCACAATGGTCATTCCTATAGTGCACCATCCATGCTACACATGTGGCATGCCTTTAAGCCCAAATAACCAACTATCCATGCCACACTGCTGTTTTTTTGTGCCATAATTTATATATGACTATCCTCTCCTGGCACATTCATTTCCCTTTGCTCCCTTTAACTCATACATGATTAATGGGAAATTCAACACTTGATGCAGTTGATTGAATTCTTCACATTGAAAATGTTTTCTGCCTTTTTGCCACAATTTTGCACACATTGTGGCCAGCATGTACTGGGATGGAGACCCTAACAGTGTGGCAGAAAGATCCTGTCCACCAGGAAGGATGGTGTCATGGCCTGGATGGCCTGGATGGAAAACTTGGCCACCATTTTGTTTATTCCTATGGTCCTTGAATACCACTCATTGCTTGCATCTACCCTTGAAAGGATTTAAGGAATATATTAAAATATGTTGAGGTAGATGTCTAATCAAATCAAGAAAGGTTTTCATGGCTTGTTTTGAAGAAATATTGCTTCAAATGATAAATGAATATAGAGGGGAGGCGAGACTTTATATCTCATACTTCCAAATGAATAAAATTTTGTGCTGGATGTAAACATAGGGATGTTTGGAGATGGTAATCATAATAATATGCATTTCCTAAGATCTTGAATGTGTGAGCAACAATAGTACCCTGATTCCAAATGTATATCAAGGGAATCAATGTAATAATGTTCTTTAGCTTCTGCACATTTCAATATAAAAGTGCAGTTTGTGGTCACTCAAAAGACAAATGGTGAAATAATGGTTGGGATTGATTGAATTAGATACATAAAAACTACTTGGTAAGGATTTAATTATGTAGCTTAGGTGGGCTGCCTTCGTAAATGGTGGCATATCAGGCAAAACCATGCTATTATTTGTATTGTCTTTACCTTCCATTTGCAACCAAATGACCAACAAACAACACAATCATCTCAGCATCACAGAGCCCAACATCTTGTATCTTGCATTGCATAGTTAGTCAAAGGGGAATAATATTGTCAGTGTGTCAACAAAATATGCATTTCACTCCCAGGTATGATATCGGCAGCATAGGAGTGACATGAAAAGTCGCATAGGAATGATTTTCATGGGGATTTCCCTGGATAGGCATTACCTGTAGAAGTTCTGTGAT
The DNA here is from genome assembly GCA_034440575.1 of Imbricaverruca yamaguchii. Classification (NCBI taxonomy): domain Eukaryota; kingdom Metazoa; phylum Arthropoda; class Thecostraca; family Neoverrucidae; genus Imbricaverruca; species Imbricaverruca yamaguchii. The sequence continues at coordinate 979,625 of JAOTOL010001558.1, forward strand.
TTGTGTTGATTGTTAACATCACATTAAGACTAATCAAACCATCCCTCGGACAGTGGCTCTCATCCTTGCGCAGATCAAGGCGAGACAAGGTGACGCTTTGTCGTTTATGTATAGGGCATACGTACGCCACCCATGTCCATTTACTCACTGGGGAGAATGAACCATTGTGCCAGAGATGTGGTGCAGTAATGCCAGTTAGCCACGTTCTGATTTCCTGCCCGAGGCTTGGGCTGGAGCGTAGACGTCATTTTGTGAGTGATCATGCCCACTCCCTTCTAGCAGTTTTAGGTTACAAATCACCACTCATGCAATCTGGAAGGCTCTTCAGCTTCCTATCTGATGTAAGGTGTTGTGCTATTTTTCCGGGTCGTTAACATCAAAATGCACCAGGAAAGAGATTACTTGTAGTACAGGGGACACCCTATAGTGACGGCTGGAACAACTAACTGTTATGGGTGCTAAATGACCTTGTAGTCGGCGCGCCCTTAAGCCCAAATAATCAATCAATCAATTGTTAACATCACAGATGCTGAGTGACAAGCTCTATGCTGTACTATAGTGGCATTCAATGTCTGGACGAGTGTCGTTGGTCCGCTGACTGTGCGCTGTTGCGGCGCTGGGCCACGTGTGGACGGTGCACTGGGCCAATGTCTGGAAGAGTGTCGTTGGCCCGCTGACTGTGCGCTATTGCGGCGCAGGGCCACGTGTGGACGGTGCACTGGGCCAATGTCTGAGCGAGTGTCGCTGGTCCGCTGACGGTGCTCTGTTGCGGCGCTGGGCCACTTGTGGACGGTGCACTGGGCCAATGTCTGGGCGAGTGTCACCTGCCTGCTGACGGTGCGCTGATGCAGCGCTGGGCCACGTGTGGACGGTGCGCTGGGCCAATGTCTGGGCTAGTGTCTCCGGCCCGCTGACGGTGCTCTGTTGCGGCGCTGGGTCACTTGTGGACGGTGCGCTGGGCCAATGTCTGGGCGAGTGTCACCTGCCCGCTGACCTGCCCGTTGTTGCAGCGCTGGGCCATGGCCAGGGTATGGTGTTGGCGGCGGTGACGCGGCGCTGCCACTTCTACAACAGCACGACCTGTCCGGAGGGCGCCGACTCGTGCGGTCGACACGAACAGTGCGCCGAGCCGGAGCCGGGCAGGCGATCCATGTGCTTCGTGCTCTGGAAAAACTCCACCGTCGACCCCATCAAGGTGGAGCTCAAGGTCAGTGGTGCAGGTCGCTGATGACGGGAGCTGGGAGTTTTTGGACGCCGATACCATGACAGTGCGGTGTGTGGTCTGTGGCTGTTGACTATGCGAACTCCGTGAAGTCAAATGAACGATTGTGTGACTTGACCGTATTATTGCAGTAAGCACGCAGCCACTGGGGCTGGCATCCGTGCCATTTGGTGTCATGCACGCATCTCGCTTAAGTCAAGTGATATTTATCCATCAAATATGTTTTGTTCACTTTTGTTCCATCTCCTCACCGAAAATCCACAGGGGTTACTTATTGAGCATAGTACAGCAGCAATGGTTGCCGGGGGTCGGGGGCTGCTTGTCCATCGAACGTATCATTGGAAGCCCGTGGGTCTGAACTTGCGAGTCCGACATTACTTTCTCCCGAACACCACCAGTGACCCGGAACACTCGAACGGACACTTGAACGCTGGCGCAAGTACAGTGACAAATCGTCAATGAAATAGGGTGGAATATACCACTTTCTGAACACTGAGTTATCTACATTCAAAAGATGTATCAAAATCGTGCTTCTCGATTATTATTTTTTATGTCTTCACATCTAATTCTAACAATATCTCCTGGATAACCATCATGATTATGTTCACCATTGCGGATCATGACACACGAACATTTCTTATCACAACACCAGGAAGATGATTACCTATATCACAGAATCCTGGCCCACACGCCCTAAAACTCAAATAACCCACCAATCAACCAATAGCGCGATGATTATTAGCTGCATTGAAATGTCCTGCCTGCTCTGGGCATTTTCCACCTCATTACTGATGGTGTTATCACAATCGTTTTTTGTCAAGGAATAGACGTCATCTGGCGTTATTAATCCTCGGGAGGGGGAGGGGGAGGGGGTTGATACGCGCCCACCCTGTAAGGTCTACCGCGGGAATTGAAAGAACGACGCGCTACCGCGGGCCGTTCTTTCTACCTTTTCCCACATCAACTTGGCATATTGTGTGAAAAATTTGAGGTCATCACCTAGGGTCACTGAGTTAGTCAAGATCAAGTGAAGTCACCTCCAGAAAAGTTCAGCCAGTCGTCACGCTTTGACGGATGAGGAGAGTTTAACGAAACTTTCAGCCTTTGTTTACCTTTAGGGCGGAATGAAAACAACAGAGGAATGTCTGATTTTTTTCGTTTTTGATAACATATAATTTGCATATTTGACCATTATGGATAAAATCGAAGATTCTGGCTATAGTAAGGATTTTTCAGAGCAAGTTGTCTTCAAGCAACGTTTTGCTGTCCGCTTTACCCACAAAAAGACAAGTTGAAGAAAATTAACAGCTCACTTTTGAAACTTTCAAGGAAATGGAATTTTGATTTTTAGGTGGGCACACAATTTTTGTCCGTGATCAATTTCGCCTTCCCTCTCTGATTCCAAATAATTTTTGTTTTCACATCTCCCCAAAAATGAACGCCCTAGAGCCAAAAACATGAAGTCAGTTGTGAAAACATGTACTTCCCTAGTGACGTACACTTTTTGTGGGATATTTTTTTCGGGTTGGTTTCTGGCCCTAATCTAGCGCTTCCCCACGACACCTCTCGTTTTCGTGCGACACAAAGTTTGGAGATTAGAGGAGGTGGTTGTATCAACCCCCTTGTGGACTTGGTGTGAATATCTGACTGGAAAGACCATGAATTAACCTATTCAGGTACATCGTAATACAGTGTAAAATAATCGACCATGTGGCCTGGAAATTCACAGTTAATGGAAGTGTGCTATTTCATCCTTGTTTTAGGTTTTTACCATTTTGCCACATGTGTGGGCAGTCATTATACACACGGCAGCTAAATAATGTAAAATGCATGTGACTGAAGTGAAATTTGTGTATTGTAACAGCATTCTGCTTTTTTAATCCTTCAGCGGAGGTCTTTTATTTTCTTCCAATCTTTCACTATTCCCAAGCAACTTCTTTCTTCATCCACACAGTTAATGGTGAAGTAGTTTTAGGACACTGTCGTAATATACCTGTTTTTCTTCTTCACATGACTGTATGTGTGCTAAATGAAAATAAGCTGGTGCATTTTCCTAGAGGGTTCCTCTACCTCCGTGGCTAAGGTGACCGCCCTGGAACCGAAGAATGTACATGCTAAGCCACTCCAAAGGAATAGCACGGGATTGTGGAAGTTTTTTAGAAACCATTTCATACATTTATAAATTGTTGAAGGAAAATAAAGGCTACAAATCCATGCAATTTTGATTTTCTGATGTACCAAAATCATACCAGAAACGTGTCGCCTATTTTTCGAGGACGAGGGATGGTTCTTTGTTGGTTCCCTAGCCATGTGGACATTTCTAAAAACGGGCTGGCGGGTGCTGCGGCGTGCGCAGCGCGTGCCCCGTGCACTCTGTCACTACCATTCCCTACCATGGACCATTACCGATGAGTGGCCGTTTTCCTCTTGGACATGTGGCAGGCAGTGTGGGGTGCGCCGCCAAGAAACAAATTGAGTCATCAGACAGTATATGAGACCGTGGAGTTCGTCATGTGAGCTTGGACAAAAAGAGGTGACATTGTGTCGCCTTTGCATTGGACACACTTCTGCCACATCAGTTTCGGTTCGTCCAGGTGACTTCTGATGTGTGATATTTTGTCGGACAAGTCCTGAATTATCTAATTTGAACAACTGGTGTATTTACTATCTGAAGTGTTGCCGCAGTGGGATCAGCCATTGTTTCTCGGCTGGCTAGGGATATCTCGGCTGGCCACGTTCCCTCGGGTTACCACAGTCGTCCCGATGTGGGTGTGGAGACACGGAGATGTTTCCGGGGCTCTCGTAGCCCCATCGTCCATCCCTCTTCCCCTTCCAGTATCCATCCCGTGTCAGCGTCCCTTTGTATGTCCTTCATTAAATCCTGCAAGTCCCCCAGAGTTGACGGAATGCCGAGGGTTGAGGTGCCCTGTCGCACGATGCTAGCGGGGAACCAACACTCCTCTTTGGTCTTGATATCCTGGAGGGGCGCACGGGCCCGTATAGCCCCATACGGGTCAAGTGACAGATCGCCTGTGACCGGGGCCTGGGTTCTGGCCTGGTGCCTATCGGCCCGACTAGTCGGGGTCGAGGGGTGTGTGGTGCTGTATAGGCGCATACGGGCCAAGTGACGGGTCGCCTTTGGCTGAGGCCCGGGTTCTGGACTGATTGGGGTCAATGGGTGGGTGACGCTGCATAGGCACATAAGGGCCAAGTGACAGGTCGCCTTTGGCCGGAGCCTGATTTCTGGCCTGGTGCTTGTCGGCCCGACTGATCGGGGTCAAGGAGTGGGCGGCGCCGTAGCGCGGCTGGGGTGGTAAATCTATCTCTACCGGCTGTGTGGAGGCGCCGCCTACCCGTGTAGCTTTTCGGGCGTCTGGCGTTCGCAAGACATGGACGTCCCTCAGTAGGGCCTTCATTTAGTTGGGCGTCATGAGGTGCAGAAACCAACACATTTCCACGGCTACACAAAACGCATTGCCCGCTTCGGGACCCCCTATAAGGCCAAAAACTACCGTGTCACCGGGCATAAGCCGTACCACGAATCCCCCCCCCGAGACGTACCACAGGCCTCCTCCGTCTCGTACCACTATGATGCAGTGCTGCTGTCACAATGCGACCCTCCTCAATGTTCCTCACAATGGGAGCCCACCTAAAACAAGGCTTTCTGCCCCACGGATCCTTATCCTGAAATTCGATGGCGCTGTGCCACCAATGCAGTATGCGCCGCAAAACCATAATAACTCATTCACCATCTGCGCTATAGGCACCATATAACCCTAGCAGTCGACGTGCCATCAAGCCCAAATAACTAACAACCGGCTTCTTTCGTTCAATACCAGTTGCCAGTTTTCATTTGTATTCTACAACTGCCAGAAATGCCCTTTCGCTAGTTTGGAAGTGCTCATGGTAGGCTGGACGTGGCACGTCGTGGGATGTAATTACCAACTATATGGCATTTAATTATCCGTCGGAATATACCCGTTCCATGTCTGTGTGGCACTCGGTTCTTGAGATTCGATTTAATTGTTGCCCTGCTGTTTTTTCTTCAAAGCGCACCAGAGGAAATTTTCATTTTTTCTGTTTTTGATTACTTATTAGTTGCCCATTAGATGTTTGTTTGCCCATTAGAGTTAAAATAAGAGATTCTGGCTAAAATTAGAAGTAATAGTAAAAAATGCTACAAAGTAAGCATTTGTTTGTATTGGAGCAAGTTAACTTCGAACATTTTTTGGTCAACTACCCATTAGAAAGGGAAAATTATATCAAACTTAAAGACTCAAAGTCTTGAAATTTCAAAAACAAAAAATTTGGATTTTTTGGTGGCTAAAAATTGCATGGTCCTGGTCGATTCGCTTTCCTTTTCTGATTGGAAGTATATATATATATATATATATATATATATATACACACATATATATATATGTATATATATATGTTACAATTTCCCCATGAACCCCCAGAGCCACAAGCATGATGTAAGTCGTGAAACTATAGGGGCCCTAGTGACGTCACTGGGGGACAGACCCTGCTCGTCGAGTGTTTCCGATGACACCTATTTCGTTTTCGTGCAACGCTTAGTTTGGATATTAGAGGGGGTCTCTATCGACCCCGCCCCCAGGACGGTGTGTGAGGATCTGACAGGAGAGACTGGGGTTAATGCAGACCGTTTATCGCCATTTTCAGATAGTTTAATTATGTGCCTATTCGTCAAAATCAAACCACAGACCACACTAAACTTCCTTAGTTTTCCGTTAGTATTGGACTGAAGGAATATACGAACCATGCCTTTTAATGATATGTTTCATGCTTCCCTAATGTCAGCAGTACCATATCCGTAGCACAACCACGAGTGCATAGTACTTTGCTTCGAGCCCCCAACCCCCAAAGAAAACTTCACGCCACCGTGTTGTCGACAGGGCTGTATCCTGGACATGGAGGAGTGCTACAACCAGTCGGAGTGTGTGGCCACAAAGCCGGCTAACCGCGGCGCCTACTTCTGCTGCTGCGAGGGCGATCACTGCAACCGGGACTTTCGGTGGAACGTTCAGCCGGCCAAGCTCACCACGCCGGCACCCTTCACCAAACGTGAGCCGCCCTGCTGTAGCTCACCACGCCGGCACCCTTCACCAAACGTGAGCCGCCCTGCTGTAGCTCACCACGCCGGCACCCTTCACCAAACGTGAGCCGCCCTGCTGTAGTTCACCACGCCCGCACCCGTCACCAAACGTGAGCCGCCCTGCTGTAGCTCACCACGCCGGCACCCTTCACCAAACGTGAGCCGCCCTGCTGTAGCTCACCACGCCGGCACCCTTCACCAAACGTGAGCCGCCCTGCTGTAGCTCACCACGCCAGCACCCTTCGCCAAACGTGAGCTGTCCTGCTGGCTGACGAGCCGGTGTGATGTGTGCGATGGCCGGGCGCACTGTGTCGAAATTTGGAAATTTAAATGGAAATGACTTGTAAGTGAAATTGTAATCTACACCTAAGCCAGTTATGTTTGCTTCGTGCATGCATCTAACCAGCCCATATCAATTCCATGCTCTTCTAATAATATACTCATGCTTTTCATCCATGATCTTTGAATTACCATTCATCTTATGTGCCTTTGGGATTCAAGTTGATTCTGTTGGGTTGTAGCTGGAACGGCAATGTAATTGTTCGATAGCATGCAAGTCGTTCATGCGCATGTGGACGTTTCATTTGCATTTAATTTGCATCCTTGATGACAATATCTTGGATTCCTATATGCCTCTTTAGCTGCCTGACAATGTCTTTGACCACTGACCGGCCTGACGCAATGTATGTGGCTGTGTGTGACAAGTGGCCACTGACCGGCCTGACGCGATGTATGTGGCTGTGTGTAACAAGTGCCGTGTAGCGACACCTGCGGTGATGGGCGCAATATGGCCATAATTGTCGACTCGCCCTAGAGCCCAAATAGCCAGCTAACTAACTAGCACATGTGGTGAGACCAAGTGTGGTATGATGGCCCCGGTGTCGTATGGCGAATGGTGACTGATTTGTGTGTATTGTGTGTGGAGCGGTGAACGGTGGGTCCCGTCTTGACTTCCGAGTGATTGGTAATCGTAACTCGGCCGGGTGTGGCGCCGCAATGACTCACTTCGGTCGCACCAAGTCCGAGTCTTCTGGTGCTTGGTGCTCACTAGTTGATCAAGCGCGCCCGCTCATACACGTTGTGTGTGGCTGCTCCCTGCCCATGTGTTGGTATTGGGGCTGCCCAAGACTGAACCAGCTGGGTGTACGTCAAGTAGCTTAATGTGGGCATGGATGAGGTTTGTGCGTGACTTGGCACATCCAGGTGCCAGGATAGCTTCAAACAGCTGATCGTTTGCTGATTGATAAATGACTCGGTAGTGAATGCCTGAAGCCCTAGTTTTACGGTTGGAGCAAAATATTAATTGGTATTTACTTATCTTGCAGAATATAATAACACACAGCTATGCCTGACTATACAGCCAGAGCTGTTTCCAGAACGATGACAAACATGGGAATGTCGGAATTACTATGCATCAACCATGAAGGCCTGTTTCCGGACGATGAAGGCGTTGGCATTTTGTGAGCCAATTCAGTCCTGTCTCTGAGAAGCCATCAGTATCATTTACATCCAGATGCTCTAAAAGGACATCAACACATTTCCCTGTGCCCGCACACTCTTGAATATCGTTGCCATTCTTTGTCATGGACACTTTCACGGTTATGACTTGTATCATTGCCTCTCCCAAAAAAGAAACGATGTGGTTCTTTTGGGTGTTTCAAAGTTTATGGACTTTCTCCCACGTGGCAAATTACCGACATGTGGGAAGCACCCAGTTGTTATGACTACACAGAACAGGTGAATGAATGTGAATCTTAGTGAATGAAACCCTGAGTTCCGTTCAGGGATCATCTGTTCAGTTGTACGTGTATGGTGTCTCCGTTGGCTTTCGAGTTGCGTCAGCTGGTCCGATAGGCACACATATCCCATTTTCCACTTCCAGATCCTTGCCGATATTTACCGTGCATTTTTGCAACCAGAAAATCGCGGTTTCCGTTAGTTGTACAATGTTGAAGCTGTCCATGCCAATGATGTAACTTAAAATGCTTTTTACTACTTATGAACCTGAATCTGGAGACGACAGAATAGTTATAGGGGTACGTTGTCTTTGAAAGTGCTTGTATAACAGACCACACCATAAATAAGCATGTGTATTTTGTGTGATGGTTGTTATAACGGTAGATGCAGAGCATTGTGAGAAGTGAGGAATGAAGAGTGTCAAGGCATCGCAAGCAAAGTCAAAGGAAAACATTTCCGGAATTACGCCATGTTTTTTTTTTTGGGGGGGGGGAGGAATGTGATTCGGTATTCAGTGAGAGATATTTAAAATAATTGATCACTGCGCCTATGGGTCCATAATTTCGCAGTCAGCCTTAATCGTCCCCTTGACTAACGCTCCGTCAGATCGGCTGCAGTTTGCAACTGGAACTGCAGTTTGCAGTCATGTGTATAGTAACTGTTGCAAGGCCAAAGAAAGGAAGACCCCCGTCCCTCCCCTGTAAAGGTCATCAGTCCCAGGTTAACATAATCCCTTGGTTTTTTTTTCAGTATCGAAGTGCTATGAACAATTTACGATGATCTGACTAAGACTATCGTCCATGCGCCCTAAAGCCCAGATAACCAACAGATGTATCATGAATTGATGTGCTATTTGCGAAGACATGGCGTTCGTAGTTTCGGTCATTGGTAGATGCAGACGAAGTATATTGTTGTTAATGGCTAGTGCTGTGTACGATCAGCACAAAGCTGGTCTTCGCCGGTGAGCCACTTTTTGCTATTGCCTCGATAAACACGTCATAATTTCATTTGTCGCTTAAACACGTCGCTTTTTGTTGGCACCGTAGACGACACTTCTGCCAAAGGTAACTGGCCCTGTTGCTCCCCCATCCTGTTTGTGTGACTTTGAAGCCCTTTGTCAGGAACTGAGCTTTGCATTGTATGATTGCGAGCTTAAGCCTTAGTACTCAGCCCATTTATCGACTACGTGAAGGAAGGCAGGCTGGCGGAATTAAATACTGTTCGGGTCACACGAGGACAGTTCATTGGACCAGGTGCAGTGCTACAATAGCTGCCGTATGTGCTGTTCAGTGTGCCATTGGGCTCAACTAGTTGGTCTGACTATGGCGATGACGTTCGCCTGCCGTGCCATCTGATCCCATACACCCTGTGACCGGCCCACCGTTTGAACCCACGCGACGGCTTGTCGACACGCTGTGGTAACCCGTTGGGGCGCCCACTGTTCGGTGTCCTCGACGTGTCGGCCTCGTGTCCGGTAGGACAAAGGTGCTGTCGTCGAGCGGACCGCGGCGGGGAGTACCGTGCCGCCTCGGCCTGCTCCAGGCCCCCCTATTGATGACGCTGGTGTGCTGGTGTGCAGCGAGCGCAGCTGTTTAGTCAAGTGCGGAGCGTCGGTGTTGAGTTTCGGTCGCGTGCACGCGGCCACTGGGTGTCCGGCACCTGTGGCATGTGAAGGCCGCCGGCTCGCCCCCGTGACGTGTACGGCGCGTGTGTGTTGTGTGGGTACTGTGTGTGCAGCGGGACCGTCTTGCCCCGCTGTCTGCTCGCCGTATGTGGACGCGTTGCACGCTAGTGGCCGCTGCGCTTGAGCCGCGCACCGGTCGTGTTGCCCGTGCGTGGGTGCCGGTTTCAGTCGGTAGGGAGTTGGACTCATGGTCGTGCGATCGTGGGTTGGAATCCCGCAGCCGGTGGGATTACCGGAGTCTAGCCGCGACCAACGGACGTGAGACGTTGGGGACGCTATGTGCCTGCGTCTTCAGAGGACCCACTTACCAAGTGCCCCGGCTTCAGTCGCACACGCATCTTCCCAGAGTTGGACGCTATGGATACTGTAGACTATGCTACATTGCTATACCCGTCTGACGACATTCGTTGGTGTCCCGTTCTGATCGAACACCCGCCGTCACACTCATGGAGCAAGGTTGTACTACGTAAGCTTTCGGTTGGAAGCAGCGTAATTTTCCGGGGAGAATAATGGTCTGCATGACAATAATCTGGATTACGGCTCTTTTCAACGGGACCACACCCACCTGGCGAACACGTAACCTGTTGCAGGGGCGTCCGACCAGGCGCCCGAGACGGCGCTGATGGCCGTGGTGATCCTTGCGCCGATCGTACTGGTGACTGGCTGACACGTGACCTATTGCAGGGGCGTCCGACCAGGCGCCCGAGACGGCGCTGATGGCCGTGGTGATCCTTGCGCCGATCGTGCTGGTGACCGTCTGCGTGCTGGTCGTATTCCTAGTCTATCGATGCCGCAAGCCCAGCTCCTTCAACGAGGTGGGTGGAGCGGTACCGTGCTGGTGCCGCCGGTGTCCGGTCAGCACCGTGTGATGCGGCTCGTGGCTCTCGTGTTGGCCGGCGTGTGACGTCAATACCGTGTGACGTGGCTCGTATTGGCCGGATCCCCGGCGCGAAGTCGGGGGTGCGGGGCGCGCGACATTTGTTGGTGCGCTACTGGAGTGCGTACCGATAGTGGAGTGCGCGACTGGAGCAGTCTGGTTGTGGCGGTGAGTCGTAGTCATGCAATTAATTTTAGGGGCGTCGAGCGCAGATAGCGTAGAGCATAATGTAATCACGGACGACAGCGAAGCCCGAGCGAGTCGGTTCTCGTGCAGCACGGCAGTTCACCCGAGTCGCCCAGCCCCCCTCCCCCGTCACGCTCTCCAGGCCGCAGTAAGGCTTCTGTCGTGTGGGTCAGATCGCTTTTTAAATTTATGTATCTGCTAATCGATCCCACAACTATGACGAGGTGCTCGCAGATAATATATTGTGATCTTTGTTCAAAGAGAAAGAACATCGTTCTGATAAGTGTGATCCTTGGTGAAAAAAAGAAAATTTATCTTCGTTCCGGGTTTTCTCTTTCATCAAAGAGAAAATTGCGACGGGATTTCCGCTCACTGGTAGTTGCTGACAGGCAAATTTTTACAGCGTTTGGCGTTATAATGCGACATTTGGAGTTATAATTTGTCCACTCTGGATCAGGTCTGTTGTTTTCAGTTTGAGAATTTCAATCACGATATTTCTCCTGAAGCGCTGTCGGTCTGTGTTCAAGGAAAGAAGCATGTGATGGCGTTCCCGCGCACGGACAGCTTACCAATCTACAATCTACACCATGCACGTCGTACCACAAATACACGTCGCACCGCGACCGGCACTTGCCGGTTGGTATATTCTTTCCCAAGTGACAGGGTGGTTCGGTGTTTGATTTCTGTTCTGGGATGTCGAGTTCGAGAACGTCTGGCAAGCTAGAGGAACGGGATTCGATTCCCCGCCGTGTCCGCCCTTCCTACCAGGGTGAGAGGCAGGCGACGTTATATGTTCTCAGCTGCTGAGTGTCTCGTAAAGTTCTCCACCCCCTCCCCCACACCACCACCACTGGGATGTCGACTGCCAGGGTGAGAGGCAGGCGACGTTATATGTTCGTAGCTGCTGTGTCTCGTAAAGCCTCCACCCCCCCCCCCACACACACACCATCACCACTCACCACTGGGATGTCGAGTTCAGTTCCATTGAAGCATGACTTGTTTAGGTCTGCTTTTAGTAAAGCTATTTGATGAATGTGTGTCACCCACAAATAACTACAGATCTCCATGCATGTTTGCAGGCGTGTGGCTGTATAAGCATGGAAGACGATGCACCTATGATCTTTATACGCGGTCATTTGACTGTATTGAGCTATTGTGACGCTTGCTGTCCAGCACACCCAAAGATATTTTATGCTGATTGCCAATGGCTGCATGCAGGGTTTCTAGTTTTCGATACAGCATTCCATTCCTATTTTCATCATTGCTTTAAGGCCGCCGTAGAAGTCTCACGCAATGCCATCTCAACGTGAGTTATGGCCGTTTGTAGTGGAGGTCATCAAACAGATAAATACATTGCATCAGTGCAGACTGGTGATAATGAGGGCGGGGGAGGAACACAGTGCACTGTTTCTCTAGACTGGGTGTTACTCCTCGACTGAACCAAAAAGTCTTGGGACTCAGGATTGCACCCATATTGTGTGGAGAGTGATCCAGTCTAGAGAGAGTGGAGAGTGATGAAGAACAGAGCCTTCGTTTTCTTCAGGTTCCGTGTGGAGACTGGTCTGCTGCTTCCCCTCAGATCCGATCAGTGAACCCTGGCGTGTGTGGACTGAGGTGTCGCCACCCCTCAGATCCCGTCAGTGGACTCTGGCCAGGTGTGTGGACTGACGTGTCGTCACCCCTCAGATCCCGTCAGTGGACTCTGGCCAGGTGTGTGGACTGAGGTGTCGCCACCCCTCAGATCCCGCCAGTGGACTCTGGTCAGGTGTGTGGACTGACGTGTCGTCACCCCTCAGATCCCGTCAGTGGACTCTGGCCAGGTGTGTGGACTGACGTGTCGTCACCCCTCAGATCCCGTCAGTGGACTCTGGCCAGGTGTGTGGACTGAGGTGTCGCCACCCCTCAGATGCCGCCAGTGGACTCTGGTCAGGTGTGTGGACTGACGTGTCGTCACCCCTCAGATCCCGTCAGTGGATTCTGGCCAGGTGTGTGGACTGACGTGTCGTCACCCCTCAGATCCCGTCAGTGGACTCTGGCCAGGTGTGTGGACTGACGTGTTGTCACCCCTCAGATCCCGTCAGTGGTCTCTGGTCAGGTGTGTGGACTGACGTGTCGTCACCCCTCAGATCCCGTCAGTGGTCTCTGGTCTGTACCGTCAGGTGTGTGGACTGACGTGTCGTCACCCCTCAGATCCCGTCAGTGGACTCTGGTCAGGTGTGTGGACTGACGTGTCGTCACCCCTCAGATCCCGTCGGTGGACTCTGGTCAGGTGTGTGGACTGACGTGTCGTCACCCCTCAGATCCCGTCGGTGGACTCTGGTCAGGTGTGTGGACTGACGTGTCGTCACCCCTCAGATCCCGTCAGTGGACTCTGGCCAGGTGTGTGGACTGACGTGTCGTCACCCCTCAGATCCCGTCGGTGGACTCTGGTCTGTACCGTCAGGTGTGTAGACTGACGTGTCGTCACCCCTCAGATCCCGTCAGTGGTCTCTGGTCAGGTGTGTGGACTGACGTGTCGTCACCCCTCAGATCCCGTCAGTGGACTCTGGCCAGGTGTGTGGACTGACGTGTCGTCACCCCTCAGATCCCGTCAGTGGTCTCTGGTCAGGTGTGTGGACTGACGTGTCGTCACCCCTCAGATCCCGTCAGTGGTCTCTGGTCAGGTGTGTGGACTGACGTGTCGTCACCCCTCAGATCCCGTCGGTGGACTCTGGTCAGGTGTGTGGACTGACGTGTCGTCACCCCTCAGATCCCGTCGGTGGACTCTGGCCTGATGTGCCCGCCGTCGCCGCTGCCGTTGGCGCGGCCCGTCCAGCTGCTGGAGATCGTCACCCGCGGCCGGTTCGTGGCCATCTGGCGGGGCCAACTGCGCGCCGAGCCGGTGGCCGTCAAGATCTTCCCGGGACACGAGCGGCGCAGCTGGCAGGTGGAGCGTGAGGTGCTCGAACTGCCGCAGATCAGCCACGAGAACCTCATCAGGTAGGTCGCAAGTCCGATGTGAACACTGGACGGCGAGACGATTAAACCTGAAATAGCTATCAGCTATTTGCTTGCTAGTTTTGTGGAGATGTCATGCTTGTGAATACTTTTTTTGGGGGAGGGGGAAAGGAGGCGACGATGATATCAAAGCAATAAAGCTTGTGCGATCACGGATTTCTCACGATTTATCGCGATTTATCGCAGGAACTACTAAACTGCTTTAATTTTGTTCAGTGCCAAAAAAACGTTCGCACTGGATACTGACAGGGAGTATTTTAATGTTGCAATCAGTGTCCTTGTATCAGTAGCAGATATCCTCTTACCTTGTGTGAGCAAGAGTAGTCGTCTCCAGCTGCTGAAGTGCATATCGGTTTCGTTGCAGTAGATATGCTCAATAAATGTTAGTTTTGTTAGTTGTATCAACGATACACCTCAGTACGGCGTCGAATCCGAAAATTCACTAATCATCACCACCACCGTCCTCGGCACCATTGCCAACAGCTCCGCCAGCAGATGGTGCTGGTTTCCATGACGCAGCTATGTGTATGTTTATCTATGGATAGTTGGCGCTATGTGACGGGAAGCCTATTGCCGCGTCTGCGTCGGCTGGCGCCGCTCCCAGCCTGACGCGTCGTCGCCGTCCACAGGTTCATCGGCGTAGAGAAGCACACCGATCTGGCGCAGGTCGAGTACTGGATCATCTCCGAGTACTGCCACAACGGCTCGCTCTCCGACTACCTCAAGGGCCACCTGGTGTCATGGCCGGAGGCACTGCGCGTGGCCGAGGGCGTGGCGCGCGGCCTGGCGCACCTGCACGAGGAGTCGCCGCCGAGCCGGGCCGGCGCCGTCAAGCCGGCCGTGGCGCACCGCGACTTCAAGTCCAAGAACGTGCTGCTGCGCCGCGACCTGACCGCCTGCGTGGCCGACTTCGGCCTGGCGCTGGTCTTCCATCCGCACCGCGCCATCGGCGACGTGCACCCGCAGGTGTGTGGGGCGCGATGTGGAGGGGTGACGTGCCCCCCTAACATGTGGAGGGGTGACGCGACCCCTAGCATCTATGGAGGGGCGACGCACCTCCCGACATCTGTGGAGGCGTGATGCACCTCCCGACATCTGGAGAAGTGATGTGGCTCATGACATCTGTGGGGGTGGGGGGGGGAAGTGATGCGCCTCCTAACACCTGCTGACGTGCCCCCTTACATCGGCGGAAGGGGGCACGTCATCCCTTACATCGGCGCCCACGAACATCTGCGGAAAGGGTAATGTGGAAACGGTTTTTACGATGCCAACGTCAATCGTTATCGTTATTATCATCGTCGCGTCAATCGTTAGATGGTCGTTAAATTAAAGCTTTGGCATCGGTGAATGACGATATGAATGGGCGCTAAATGACCAAACCTGGTCGATGCGCCCTAAAACTCAAATAACCAACCAACCGACGAATGACGATATGCTTGTCTTCTTGTATTGCTTCTGCTGATGCGTGTTATATCGTGCTTGTTGTACTTCCATTACGATGTCGGCTTTCTCGATTTCGGGCTGCGGCGAGGCGTGTTCTGCTTCTGACAGTTGGCCTGGTATGAAATCCTCAAGGTTGCATTGTTCCACTCACTGTCCCCTCACCGTCGCCGCAGGTAGGCACACGCCGGTATATGGCGCCCGAAGTGTTGGAGGGTTCGATCTGCTTCCACCGCGACGCGTTTCTCCGCATCGACATGTACGCACTGGGTCTGGTGCTGTGGGAGCTGGCGTCGCGGTGCTCGGCGGCGCCGGGCCCGGTGGCCGACTACCGGCTGCCGTTCGAGCAGGAGGTCGGGCCGCACCCCAGTCTGGACGACATGCAGGAGCAGGTGGCCAACAGGCGCGTCCGGCCGCGCGTCGAGCCGCACTGGCGGCTGCACCAGGTCAGTGTGCCGGCCGACACGGCGCACGTGCAGCCGGTGACCGGAGCTCGGCACGGCCGCTGACTCGGGGTTGTGCGTCATGAAATGTGCGAGCCTCGGTCATGTCAAGTCACGGAACTTCAACGTCGTCGTGTACCGCAGCTATATGGTGTGTCGACAACACGGTCCTCCATGAGCAGTGTCGGTGGCGTTCGTTCTCTTGTGGCGGCTAGAACTTCAAAAGGCCGCTGAATTACGCTATCTTCCTTTCAGGCTTGTAGCATCCATCCACTGCGAGCTAGTAACACCCTCTTCTTCCATGTGCGTCGGGACGCTCAGTAGCTCCGGAGCGTTTAGTTAAGCGAGGCCCACTCCACGACAAGCTCAGTGATACAGCCTTCCTCGAGTTTGGGAAGCGAGTACTCAAGTTCTCCATGACTCGCAAAGTCAGTAACTTTATTCCCTGTGGATTCATAGACACCCCTTCCCAGCAGCTAATGTAAGGTTACTCAGGATCAGGGACCTGAGCGCCCCCACCTCCTCCTCCCTGGGAAAATGAGGGACACCGTCACTCCTTACTGCCACGGGGAGATCCGATGATGCTCGGTAGTGTCGATTGACGTTTCTTTGCGGCCAGTATCAGTGTCAGTGTGGCACAACTCTTGTTTGGCCGGCAGGGTCTGGAGGTGCTCTGCGAGACGGCCGACGACTGCTGGGACAATGACGCCGAGGCTCGCGTGTCGGCCGGCTGTGTGCTGGAGCGCATGTGCTCGCTGCGGCAGCACGCGGCCGCCGGACCGCCGCTCCACTCGCCCACCGTGCCAACAGTGGCGGCCGCCACGGCAGCCGGTCTGGCTGAGCCTCTGCTGCCCGGCTCGGCACACGGCTCGCTCTAGGTGAGGCGGCACTGGTAGCTGTTGGGCCAGTCTGCTGCCCGGTGAGGACGCTGGGCAGTCCGTCCGAAAGGAAGACGTGTCATCCAGTTATGTTAAGTGAGGGGTATTACTTCTAACCCAGGACTAAGATATGATATGAACGTATGAGTAGAAGGAAATTACCCTCTACATTGGATGAGACCCATCAGTCCTTCAGCGCCGTGTTGGAGAAGGCAACATAAAATTGTTTGTCTTTTGCTCCTCTTGCCAGTTTGTTTTCCAGTTTGTTGTGAAATATTGCTTTTCAACCTATCTGAGAGATGCAGATGGCTAACAAATGTGCTGGGCCGGGTGTCTCGATGTGATGGCCATGACGTTGATGTTTGTGTCGTATGTGTCATAGAGGAAATCAATTGCGCTCTGATCCCACCAGAATGTTCCGGAGTTGCGCGCTACGTTCTATCGCAAGAAGACAAAATAAACGAATAGGCGAACTGTACTGTACGTAATTAGAAGAATTCTGTAAATATATGAATTATATATATATATATATATTACACATCAAATTAATATCAACTAATTGTGCTTAGTATTTAGTTGTGTAATACAACGAAGAATGGCTCTTAGATGCTCCTGATGATGGCCCCTGGCCGAAACGTTGAGTAATATAGCATGATCCCTAACGCTACTTTTGATGTTGAGTAAACCCAGCACCTCCTGGTATATTGAGGGTCGTACATTTCGTCTCACGCAATATTTAGTTGCGTGCTGCCCCACCCAGCCATCCACCCACCGCCATGAAGCCATGATTATAACTGGAGCCGTCTTTCAGTGCCGTGCCGGCCGAGCTACACGTCCTCGTACCTGCGCGCTGTACCTGCATGTGAGACGGTCCGGCGGCCGGCGTGCCACAGACACGGCCGCAGTGCAATCAAAACGCGTGGCGCAGGACGCGACGCGAGCCGCCGGCGCGTCGGGCCCGCCTCAGTGTGTGTGTCGTCAGTGTGGACGGTCGCTGCCTCCGCCGCTACCGCCGCTGCCGCCGCCGCCGCCGCAGCCGCCGTCGCCGCCGCCGTCGCCGTCGCCGTCGCCGCTGCTGCTGCTGCTGCTGCTGCTGCTGCTGCTGCTGCTGCTGCTGCTGCTGCTGCTTGTCTGCCGCCGCCGCCGCCGCCGCCGCCACCGCCACCGCCACCGCCGCCGCCGCCGCCGCCGCCTGTCCGTGGCCGGCCTGTGTGTGGGCCGACGCTTGGCGGCCGCCAGAATAGCCACTGACTGATGTGGCCGCCGGCCCGCCACTGGGTGCTGGCACGCCGCGTGCGGCCGGCCGCCACCGCTGCTGTAGTCGTGTGTTGCCGTTCTCCCGAGGTTTATCGTCGTGTGTGTGTGCGGCGTCGGCCGCGCGCCCGCCCGCCATGTGCCGCTAATGGGTGTGTGCGTGTCTCGGCGGCCGACGAGCTGGGAGCAGGGCTAACTCGCATTACCTCACTGTGAGCCGGTATATTCGTTTTGATGGTGGCCGAGGCTCTCCAACTGACAAACTGACCAGATATGCCAGCCAATGGCCGCTGCCGCGCGCCTCAGTTGCTCAATTCTGTCCGCCTGTCCATTGGTGTGTGGCGCGCCGCGCGCGCACTCCGTCGCCGCCGGCCGTGGTGGGCGCGCGCCCCCTGGCGGGCCGGCCGGTGCTCGGCGCGGGCGCGGGGGTGCGGCACTGGCGGCGTGCCTGTTATGGGTTCACTATTGGTACAATCTTATGTTCCTAGACGGGGTGGGGCACTCGTCGGGAGCGCCGTCACCCGGCGAGCCCCGCCGATTCCGCCCTCCAGCTCCTCTGCCAACGGTAGTGCGAACGCGCGTCGCCAGCGTTTAGTTTGTCTCATTCCTTCCCCGTCTGTTACCATGCAGTACAAAATGTATTGTACATATAGAGGTAGCCCGAGGACCTGGCTCGTTGTATTACGCGCATGCAAGTAGTGTGTGGGATGCCGGGGGGTTGTGGCACGAGCTCCGAGCGCCGAGCCGGCCCGCCCTCGACTCCTGGGCTAGTTATCCGGATTCTGCTAACAGGTGTAACAGTTTTACCAGCTAATATCGTGCAGACAGAATAAAGCAGATCACTGGATTGCAGCGCTTACAGCACACTGCGTAACTGGACGGAGCACTCGGCAGTGTTGGTCTGATGTGGAACTGGACCATCCGCGAGCCGAATAGCAACGGCTGATCCAGATGCCTGGAGGCATGCAGGACTGAGTAGCGTGATGTGGTACAATGAAACAATGGAATATTCTGCCAAGGTCAGGACCCGGGCACGGGTGGCAAAGTATCATTGAGGGACACTCCCACATTCGACCAGTATATGTTGCCTTCAGTCTGGTGCATCAGGCTCCCTTCAGTGGAGTCAGCCATCGTTGCTCGACCTGCCAGGCGTCGGAGCTCCCACTGGCTACCACTGCCGACCTTGGAAGTGGTGTGGAAACGTGGGAGGTGTTCCTCGGGGCTTGCCTGGTGAGTGCTCACCCGGTCGTCATTGCAATTCACTTGGTTGACAGCGCTCCGGCCCTGCGGACCATTTCGGAGCAGGCAGTCCGCCTGGGACGCCATGCCAAACCATACCAGCGCCACATGAAATCCGGGTGGCACTGGATGCGCGGACACACCGTAGCCATTTTTTGGTCAGCGCTGCATGGCTGAATCGCGGCATTCGACATTCACTCGATGCCTCCGATCCGTGTTCCCAAAGCACCTCATTCGCCCCACCTTAATCGAGTCGAAGCGTGGGAGGCGTATATTGGAATTTCAGAATGACTCGCATTTGTGCAGAGGTTTCACGACGCGGACGAACATTACGTGAATTTCAAGACGGAACTGTGTTTATATCGAAATATCCAGCCGACTGATGCTAACGACATCACTGACTGACGACTGGGAATCTTGACAGCTCGCAGTTGAGCCCGCGGTGATCGATGCGCTTCGCGCAAGACTGGTCGAGACATCCGGTGGCCGTGGGCGATCGGATAGAGCAGCCCGGCGGCAGATTTACCAACACATCGGGAACGACTTTGATGTGGCTCACACCTATTGGCGCGTATCCATCCAGATGTCGCGGCAGGACTCGAATGGGCCGATTGTTGTACGCCCTGTCAGCACACATCGATGATAGCGTGCGCTTATGCTCGGACGCGGTCATTGGACAGTAGTCGCAGCTGTGCAGTGTCTTCGCCGGATATACAGCGCAGGGGTTTTCAAATGACTTGTCGTGTATCCAGCCGGCTTGTTTGGCCGGAAGGATGCCGCGGCAGGTGGCGAACTGATTGGCACAGACGTTGGCTCTGTGTTCGACGTTCCACGGGGCGCGGTCAGCCCGTAGGTCAGGCTTGGTGCGCTCCATTGAGCCGTGCTGAAGCAGACGGTCGAAGGCAAGGTCATACGTCGTGACGAATGGATTTACCTGCTGCGGGTTAATTTCGAGAATGTTTCCACAAACAGTGTTCAGGCCCTGTTTTGTGTCGTACGCCGGCTTATCGCGTTTGCCCAGAAAACAGTCATACTCCGGCATTCGATAATGTTGTCTGTGTGTTGTATCATGCTTGAAGCATTCGCGCCGATACTTGCTTCTTTCTTCAAACCAATTCCCAATGAGCGTGCATTTGTTAAAGCGTCTATCAACATTATTAACTCGGGCTGTGATTTGTTCCTCAACAATATCAGCACTGCAATCGAGAACTGTCATTTTGAAGTACTGAAATTTAGTACATATTTCACCAATCTAGTATTTCATGTTCATTGGTGTTTGAAATGTGAACGACATCGGTAGTCAGCACTTTTGTTCCGGAATCAAATTTTCCCGACTCTTCCCCAAGATCTTCAAAATGAAGACTGCAATTACAAAACTATGTTCAATTTTTTTTTCTCAAAGGCACGTGACATCTAACAAAGTAGAGATTATAATATTCCTGCGATTACTTTTTAACAAACAAGTCATGAGCTTAATATGCCATCTAAAGACGGGGCCGCTATGAGTTCCGAAAGCTCATGAACGTTTTCACACATGGACATCCAAAAAAATTATCCTTTACTCTTTAATATGTCTGTTTTTATATAAAGTACGCATGATTTAAGGGCGGTATTCACATGACAAACGTTTTATCACGTGTAAACTCCACCGAAGTTGCAAGGGCAGGACATGCCAAATACTCGTTTACCTGGAAAATCGGGGACCAAAGGTCGGCGTTCAGAAATATCGACCTCAAAAACATCCTGTACATTTTTCGTCAGTTTTTCCGTAGCATTGCCATTATAACGAAGTATGCAAAAATTGACATGTTTGTCGATAGCACATACAAATGTGTTTTGCCATGCCCTGACGTGTTCAACAAGCATCAGACACGATATATTTGAAAGCCCCAAAGTCGGACTGTTACTGGGGCCACGTGGGTTGGCATCCACCCACCATTCTGCCTCTAGTGTGCTAATACACTTCGTGAACAGCGCAACACTTGTGCTGTAAATGATCGTTTTTAGCCAAACTAGAGGGGGCAAACGGATTTGTAATCAGCATGGTAATCTCGTTCAGCATTGGAATCGTGCTTAATTTTGAACATATGAATCGCAATCTTTGTAGTTTATGATGAAGGTGGCCCCTGGCTCCAACTCCGCGTGCAATATTCCGTGCAGAAGAAGCAGGGAAATCGCAATAAACTGATTGGACTTATCAATAGTAGCGTACTCAATGGGTGATGACAGGGATCAACTCAACTTCGCACGGACGGTTTGAGTTCTTGCCATCCAAATTTCGGACTCGACTACAGCATGGCGAGCATGTGGTGCGATCAAGACTGGACCTCCGTTTTACAAACTTGCACTATCCCACTGATGATCGGTGCCCATCAGTGGAATTACCATCAGCATATTTCACCCTCAGTACAGTAACTATTGTACCAACCAACCGTTGGTTGGTTGGTTATTGGTTTTACGACACATCGACTGTTAGGTCATGTAGCGTCGCCAATCTCTCACGCCGATTGGCCACGGGCGAAGAGTAACGACAGGTCAGACTCGAACCCACAACCTTTCGATTGTGAGACTAGCAACTTACCCCTAGGCTACTCATCCCCGAAAGCTTAACGTGCCGTCAATGCACCGACACGGCCCCCCGGTTGCTCGTCCCCGGCCTTATCGGGCCAGCTGCCAACTGACACTCCCGGCCGTGGGGCTAAATGCGAGCGCGTGAAGCGACTCGAACCCTGTGTTGCCTGGACAGGGGAGACCAGTGCAGGCCAGCGCTCAAACCAACTGAGCTACCGGGACGGCTGTACGAACCGTAAGTCTGACAATATTCGCAGTCAGATTTAAGGAAGAACCTTCCTCATTACTAAAAGCAGACTGCGCTGTAAGAGGCACAACAACTCAGCTGCAACCAGTTTCTATTAAGCACATTCTCTTCATTACAAAATCCCAATTACATTCCTCAATAACTGTTGGTTTAAATATATACATGACCTACCAGTAGCAAAAGAGGATAAAAAGTTCGCAATCACATGCATACCGACGTGAGAAACAAAAGATTGCATTACAAATTCTGACCTAACTACAACGTCTACACCAATTGAACACCAGCAAACATTTACAGTAGCTGCGCCTAGGCGCGAACCAGAGTACAAATGTGAGCGGTCTCCGCTCACTACTGAGAGTGATAGAGCAGTCTCTACGGAGCAACATCATATATATATATATATATATGTATGTATAGATGTATATGGAATGACAAAAATAGTCAGCTGCGGTGCAGGTGCTGATGAATCGTGAGATTACGACCGCGTACGCCAGTCAACATCCTCCACAAAGCAGACCCAATAGAAATGTTCCAATCATCATACCAATACTCGAAGCCGGATCACACATCGTATCAAAGCATACACGAATACAGGCTCTGAATTAAAGTACAGTGCAGGCCAAGGAATGTTCGAACTCCTCACCCAAAAATTCGAATAAATAGCTGTGCATTTGACATGGAAAATGCTTCACGAACAAAGACATCGCAAATGCGTATAGTTCAAATCACTTGGCTATTTATCGGCGCGGCACGTGGCCGTCCGGACGCCGTCGGTATGCCAGATTCGGCCCGACAGCGGCACGCGCCGCCGCGTCGGCCCGCCACACGCGGCACAGCCAGCCTCGGACGCCACCTCCGGCCAGGCAGTGGCAGTGTGCGCTGCGGCTGCAGTCCAGTCACACACTGAGCGCAGCGGCCGGGGCCGGGTCCGGGGTCCGGGGTCCGGACGTCCGGACGTCCGGTCACACTCAGTCGGGCTCGGCTCTCGGCAGAGAGCGCGCGCGCGCGTCAGTTGGCCGCCGGCCCTCGCACACGCCCACCACAACGCCAACACATCACAGAGTGCTCGCGCCGCGCCGCGTCCGCCGGCGTGCCACTACACCCACGAGTCGCCGGCGGGCGCCGCCGCCGCCGCCGCCGCCGCCGCCGCCGCCGCCGCCGTCTCGTCCCGGTAACCCCACACGTCGCCGGGCCCCGGCTGCTCATAGTCGTCAACGCCCGCCTGTTGGCGCGCCTTCTTGTCGCGGTTCACCTGCGCGTACACCGGCTCGCCCGGCTGGCGACCCTGTCGGCGCCGACACCACCGTCACCCATCCACCTGATAAGACCACAATCACACTGACGACACCTCACAGGGGAACAGATAGGGACCATAAATAAGTGGGCTGCAAAAGTTATTAATTCCAATTTCTCACCAGCACCACATGCCAAGTCAAACGCGCTCACATGCACACTTACTAGAGGTGACAAGAAAGCATTGTCCACATGTATTGTCCATTATTTTGATTGGAGCTCTCCTAGTTTCTTTTCCATTTTCCGCATAACATATTTTGTGCTTTAGGAAGTTGAGTTTCTTTCAATGAAAAGCCACTCAATCGGAGAGCGATTTCGCGGCCGACGTCGCAAGCGCAGACTCGTCGGCAGATGGCAGCACACACCGCTCGCACGGCTCCACAAGCCCAAGATATCACGTAGTGGATCGTGGAATATTTGGAGTAAGTAGCGCCCAACATCCCCATGGTGAGAGACATGACCACTTGAAGATGCGCAAGACAAAATATAGAGCAACCTTAGGGGACTTGATGGAAATCTACAATAATGTGACAGGGAAGCCGAACATTGATCAAACTCCGTTCCCTAAAATGAATATACTATCCAGATTAAGTGCTACAGGTCCTGAAATTTCCCTTGACTAAAGCAATGCGATGTTTAGTTTCAAGGTTCTGGACATCGCATTTTTTTTTTTTTTGGGGGGGTCATGGGAAGCCACTGAAGCCGCATATCAGACAGCATTGACGAATACGTGCTTATATCTGCTTGGCATGGAGACAGAACTTAAGACATACAACTAATCTTCCATTACTCCTGTAAGGGCAAACCACCGTGATGGCACGACCGACGCCACAGTAATACACGAAATGCCCTCTCGACAGCTGCATGCCCGTGGATCCAGCACAATACACCCACACATCGCAATCTCCCGATAGTGCAATGAGCACAAAAAAACGGGATATCGGACTGCAGACGCTACTTTGTGCAAAAGTGGAGTCAACACCGGCAGATACAGCACTCAAACACTGATCACTTAGTCATTTTCACAAGCAGCCATCTCCTAGTTGTTCTACAAATCCTCACGTTGGCAGATTCGGGCCCATTCCATAATGTTATCAACTGTTCAATGATAGGCAAAAATAGGAAAAAAAATAGGACCTGCACATTTGCAATCAGGGTTTATGACCCTTACAAAGGTCATGGATGCCGAAGGTAATTCCATGTACGTTTAGACAGGCTCATATGGGACATGTAGCATTGGTTAGGAAATGCCATTAAACAAACTGACATATCATATTGTCATTTTCATGCTGACGTGAATAATGTGATATTACGTGATGTCAAATCAGCAAAACGAGGCAGGTGTACAAGTCAAAGGCAGCTTCGAGTCCATGCCTCGAAACATCATCCAGGAAAATCGTTCGCCCAAACATTCCACGCCTTCCAATCACACCACAGCCGACGACTGACAGGCGAGAAAGCAAGCGCCCGGCACACCGCGCGACATCGGTGTCCAGGCAGTGATGGCACCACCGCGGTACGGCCGCAGTGCACCCGGGACCAGTGGGGTACACAACGCACGCACAAGCCAGCTACACCTGCCACCCCAGACAAACAACTACACCAACAGTGCCAAGCCGAACCAATGACAAGCTATCTGGTAGCGAACAGGAACGCCCAGCTGTCGACCCATGCAGTGACCTCTCCACTCCTCTCCATGGCCATCTGTGGTGCAGTTGTGTGGTCTCACAATGGACCAATCATTCTCAATCGGACTGCCTCCACCAGCCGAGTTGTGTTGTCGCTGACCCGGAACTGGTGGCTCAGACGCCACACGGTGATCTGACTGTGCTCACCATACCAACACCAGCCGAGTCGTGTTGTCACTGACCCGGAACTGGTGGCTCAGACGCCACACGGTGATCTGACTGTGCTCACCACACCAACACCAGCCGAGTCGTGTTGTCACTACTGACCCGGAACTGGTGGCTCAGACGCCACACGGTGATCTGACTGTGCTCACCATACCAACACCAGCCGAGTCGTGTTGTCGCTGCCCCGGAACTGGTGGATCAGACGCCACACGGTGATCTGACTGTGCTCACCATACCAACACCAGCCGAGTCGTGTTGTCGCTGACCCGGAACTGGTGGCTCAGACGCCACACGGTGATCTGACTGTGCTCACCACACCAACACCAGCCGAGTCGTGTTGTCGCTGACCCGGAACTGGTGGCTCAGACGCCACACGGTGATCTGACTGTGCTCACCATACCAACACCAGCCGAGTCGTGTTGTCACTGACCCGGAACTGGTGGCTCAGACGCCACACGGTGATCTGACTGTGCTCACCATACCAACACCAGCCGAGTCATGTTGTCGCTGACCCGGAACTGGTGGCTCAGACGCCACACGGTGATCTGACTGTGCTCACCACACCAACACCAGCCGAGTCGTGTTGTCACTGACCCGGAACTGGTGGATCAGACGCCACACGGTGATCTGACTGTGCTCACCACACCAACACCAGCCGAGTCATGTTGTCGCTGACCCGGAACTGGTGGCTCAGACGCCACACGGTGATCTGACTGTGCTCACCACACCAACACCAGCCGAGTCGTGTTGTCACTGACCCCGGAACTGGTGGCTCAGACGCCACACGGTGATCTGACTGTGCTCACCACACCAACACCAGCCGAGTCGTGTTGTCGCTGACCCGGAACTGGTGGCTCAGACGCCACACGGTGATCTGACTGTGCTCACCATACCAACACCAGCCGAGTCATGTTGTCGCTGACCCGGAACTGGTGGCTCAGACGCCACACGGTGATCTGACTGTGCTCACCACACCAACACCAGCCGAGTCGTGTTGTCGCTGACCCGGAACTGGTGGCTCAGACGCCACACGGTGATCTGACTGTGCTCACCATACCAACACCAGCCGAGTCATGTTGTCGCTGACCCGGAACTGGTGGCTCAGACGCCACACGGTGATCTGACTGTGCTCACCATACCAACACCAGCCGAGTCATGTTGTCACTGACCCGGAACTGGTGGCTCAGACGCCACACGGTGATCTGACTGTGCTCACCATACCAACACCAGCCGAGTCGTGTTGTCACTGACCCGGAACTGGTGGATCAGACGCCACACGGTGATCTGACTGTGCTCACCACACCAACACCAGCCGAGTCGTGTTGTCACTGACCCGGAACTGGTGGCTCAGACGCCACACGGTGATCTGACTGTGCTCACCACACCAACACCAGCCGAGTCGTGTTGTCACTGACCCGGAACTGTGGCTCAGACCCCACACGGTGATCTGACTGTGCTCACCATACCAACACCAGCCGAGTCGTGTTGTCACTGACCCGGAACTGGTGGCTCAGACGCCACACGGTGATCTGACTGTGCTCACCACACCAACACCAGCCGAGTCGTGTTGTCACTGACCCGGAACTGGTGGCTCAGACGCCACACGGTGATCTGACTGTGCTCACCACACCAACACCAGCCGAGTCATGTTGTCGCTGACCCGGAACTGGTGGCTCAGACGCCACACGGTGATCTGACTGTGCTCCACCACACCAACACCAGCCGAGTCGTGTTGTCACTGACCCGGAACTGGTGGCTCAGACGCCACACGGTGATCTGACTGTGCTCACCACACCAACACCAGCCGAGTCATGTTGTCGCTGACCCGGAACTGGTGGCTCAGACGCCACACGGTGATCTGACTGTGCTCACCACACCAACACCAGCCGAGTCGTGTTGTCGCTGCCTCGGAACTGGTGGCTCAGACGCCACACGGTGATCTGACTGTGCTCACCATACCAACACCAGCCGAGTCGTGTTGTCACTGACCCGGAACTGGTGGCTCAGACGCCACACGGTGATCTGACTGTGCTCACCATACCAACACCAGCCGAGTCGTGTTGTCACTGACCCGGAACTGGTGGCTCAGACGCCACACGGTGATCTGACTGTGCTCACCATACCAACACCAGCCGAGTCGTGTTGTCGCTGACCCGGAACTGGTGGCTCAGACGCCACACGGTGATCTGACTGTGCTCACCACACCAACACCAGCCGAGTCGTGTTCGCACTACACTAAAAGCAGCTGCACACAGGTCAGGTTCATCCGCACCACACCGACGGCACCTCCGCCCCGACATAGACCACCACCAGCGACAGTGAATCGACAGTGGACACGGCGCAACTCAGACACGACCAGCCAGGCCCCGCCGGGAGGGTGGCGTTCAGCGGCCGTCCCCACCCGGTACTGGATCGCCACACCGAGCCGGCCGGGCCCCGCCGGCTCACTGGAGCGGCGTCAGCGGACAGCGCCGCCCACACAGAGCGACATACGGAAATACCCACCGGTGTCCGGCTATTGAGCATCGCGCTGCTGCCACCGGGCAAACAGAAGGTCAGTGTTAGTGCCGCCGACGGAGTCCACGGGCCACAGGCCAACCACTGCACTCGGTTAGTGGCTAACATACACCACTGAACACAACACTACCGACGGGTCAGTGATTACCAGGGCCATGGATGAGCGGCTGCTGCTTTTTGGTACTGTTGGGACACGAGATACAAAATCAACTGGCGCTCAACCGGCGTAACTTAACTCGGTTTGAAGAAGAAAAACCGATTGAGAGGTCTCCTCCCTGACGTTCGTTGTCAATGCAGTAGCATTAGATAGAAGTTAAGTCGATAATAGGAAGAAACGACGACGGCAAATGATTAAAATTCATTGGCTGGTAGTCATTGGCGTGATACAGAACATACAAAACGCATCCAGTACAACTGCGGTAGCAGGTCAACTTACCAGAAATGAAGCGACACTTGCATGTAAAACACCGGGGCGTTAAGTTAGTTACCCTATAAGATGCTTAAACCCACCAATGGCGTCTTCTTGGAGTTCAGAAAATAACCTTCAGACCCTCGCTACGGCACAAAGCTGACATGATGCAGATTGTTGATCAGCTCAGCTTCACTAAGATCACATGTCAGACAAACTTGATCCTGTTTTCATTGATGAACTGAGAGTAAATGATGCTCCCATCCCGAGACCTGGAAACCCGAACCCCAAAACACACCACACCACACACCACTCATCGTTCTACCCCACACCCGCCTCGGTCACCGCTAGCAACTCGTGTCGCAACATGCGCAGGCCTGCCGGCAACACCTCTACCCCTACCCATCCCTCACTCACTCTCGCCTCAGCACGCACCGCGGGCTGCACACGTCTTCCGGCAACACCTCTGCCACTGTCCACCCCCTGACTCCCGCCTTCAGCACGTACCGGGGGCTGCGCATGTCTTCCGGCAGCACCTCTGCCCCTGTCCACCCCCGACTCCCGCCTTCAGCACGTACCGGGGGCTGCGGGTACATGCGCACGCCGCCGGGCGGCGGGTGGCGCGGCTCGTATCCGGGCAGGTCTCCCAGCGGAATCTGTTCGCCATCGGCGGCCGCGTTCGGTCGCACCCGGCCGTAGGCGCCGGTGCCGTTGCCGCCGGCGGCCGCCGAGCCGCCGCGCGGCATCGTGCGGTCCTCGTACTTGGTGCCGCCCTGGCTGGCCATCGGCCGATTCAGCGTGCTGTTGGCGTTACTCGGCGAGTTTGGGTTGGTGTTCCTGCAGCACAGTGCGCGCGGTTACGGACAGACGCGCGACGAGTTCAACACAGTGCGTGTCGTTTGCGATCCGTGCTGGATTTGGGCAGAACGCTCGACTGCGTGTTTCCGATGCACGCGTTCATGAGATTGACGTCAGTGAGCCTATATTTGCTCACGACTGCGCAGGTTATAACGCATGGACATCGACAGCATCACCTGCCGAACAATGGCGGTAACAGAACCATAAACAGCTGCTGATATTTGAACATAAGACCTTCCGGTTTAGAAATAATGCATTGTAACAATAAAGTCGCTATGGCTTTACTGGCTGACCACAGAGGCTGTAAGCTGCGAAACCGCGAAAAGACGGGATCAAGTTGACATCGAACCACACATTCTGATTCCAAACACAGGCGCGCGCGCGCGACAATTTCCCCTCGTTTCAGCTCGAGTGGCCACTAGTACGGGTCTCAGGTGCAGCTGGAGCATCTCACAGCCGTCTGAGGTCCTTACACATACGCCGGCAACAGATGCTCCGACACAGAGGCGGCGTAGTGTACAGCTAGAGACCGAGCTCGGGTGAGAAGCAACTGCTCTGCTCTCTGTGCGACCGGTGGCGCCGGCCCATCTTCCGCCGCGACTCCACCCACCCGTCATCAGCTTATATCCATCCACGAAAATCCACAGCTCCTATATCGAGAGCAGGGATGGCGCTCACACTAATCGGATGACTAATCACAGCATCAAACACATTAGAGGTACAAACACTTGCTAATTTTTGGACGATTGCTGCCGGCTATGCCAGTCAACACGGCACACAACCGTAATCGTAACCAACACAACACACCATTGACGGACAAACACCGAATCCAACAGCGTCGACTTGGTGACGAGTCCACTCACCTGGCCGCCACCGACTTGGTGACGGGTCCACTCACCTGGCCGCCACCGACTTGGTGACGAGTCCACTCACCTGGCCGCCACCGACTTGGTGACGAAGTCAGCCTCCTTGTAGTTAGCCTTCTTGTACACCTCGCGCAGCTCCTGGTGCAGCCACATGGAGAAGAGTACCTGGCCGGCGAACTTGATGACGCGCGAGCTGTAGCGGTGCCGGTGCCGCATGATTATCAGCAGCCGCTTCACTCCATCAAGCTCGAACAGCGACCTGCAACCGCCGCGGCTCAATCCTCAGTCGCTCCATGACATTGCAAGGGGCGAAGATGGCTGCTCTTGTCGACTATCCACCCCAGCTGCACGGAAATACAGCCACGTCCCAGCTCAAGTGGAAGCCACCAGTTGGCTTCCAGTCTTGTACCAAATTGCACCAGCAAAGGGAATTGTGCACCAATCTTGCCACCGTCAGCTCGACCCCCAAGGCCGCCGTGTCGTTGGCGTGGCAATCAGGGGACGAGTGCGTGTGCCATGGACCCTCACGTGGTGATTTCAGCCCCCAGTATCACGACTGCTGAATTATCTGGCGCTCGAACAACGCATTAGCTGTTTGACCATGCTGTGAACACTAAACTTTTAAATTTACTTTGAAAACTTTTAAATTTTAAATTTCCAAAATTTTGAGCCTACAATGTTCGTGCATTTTTCCTTTTCCAATGGGTAGAGTTGACCAGGAAACGTCGCTGTCTAAATCAACTTGCCAGCATAAAAAAGTTCTTACTTTAGCCATATTGTATTTTTGTTTTTGCGTAATGTACGAATATACAAAACCAATGCGTCATCAAAAACGAAAAAATCCTCCGGTGCGTTTTGTTCCATCCCTAAAGTTAATCAAAGGTTGAAAGTTCCATTGAAATATCGTTAACCACTAAAGCGTGACGACTGGTTGAACTATTTTGAAGGTTACCTCACTTGACCTTGACTAACTCGTCGGCCGTAGGTGACCTGACTATCACACTTGTGAAATGCATGCGGGGAAAAGGTGTGAGATGTCGGAGCGCTGCTGCGCGCCTCCTTTTCGTAAAATGTCCCCTCCAGGACAGTGCGGGTCAAATCCTTTTTCAGCTACTCAGAGGTCCGTGTGATCTCATGAAAGCGGCCCCTTGATGATAAAAAATGATCTCTAGCATATAAACACACATAACCTTAACCATCTAATGGCTGTCTTTAAGGCCTGTGAGGATCTTTTGCGGATCCATTATTGATTTGCCATATCACTCGAGACGACATGCCAAATACCTTATTCACCACATTAGCGTCCTCCATGGAAAATAACCATTCAACGAGGTGGCAGCATGTGGTGGATTAGAGGCATTAGTTCCTAATTCACGGTGTTCCTTTTCCTCGCTACCACAATTTCGAATGCAGCACCTTTCCAGCTTCACACCTTTCTCAGTCGTACACTTACATCGGTACACGTTGACTATCTAAACATGAATAAAATACCTGTGCAAACACGCGGTTGCAGTTCTTGGTAAGCACGTCACATAAAAACGTTCGATAAAAATGGCAAAGACTTGCTATGTATCTCAAATGTGCCAGTTGGTCAGTCATGGAACTCGGCTCCAGTTAGCGGGGAGCGAAATTGAACGGTGCAGCACGACAATGGCGAAGACCGATTGATTGCATTTTTATCGCCGACGCTGCCGTGGAATGGCTGGTTGGTTGGTTATTTGGGCTTAGGGGCGCTTCGACTGCTTCGGTCACACAGCGCCCACAACAATGCTAGATTGACAGCTTAGGATGATCGGTGCCAACAGTAGTACACGAACCTTCAGAATACGGGCAGATATCAGTGAAACAGTGAAAGATCAAGAGCAAGCGCAATCAAACATCAGTGAAACAGTGAAACGGGAGTAACATCAGTGAAACAGTGGAACAGAAAGAGCAAGCGCGAGCAAACATCAGTGGAACAGTGAAACGGAAGCAACATCAGTGAAACAGTGAAGCAGAAAGAGCAAGCGCGAGCAAACATCAGTGGAACAGTGAAACGGGAGTAACATCAGTGAAACAGAAGAACAAGCGCGAGCACACATCAGTGGAACAGTGAAATGGGAGTAACATCATTGAAACGTTGAACAGCAAGAGCAAGTGCAAGCGCAAGCGAAAATCAGTTGGAGCGACATGCCACGGTTCCGAGCGTATGGTGCTACTCGTCAGTGAGGTGTGTAAATCGCTTTGAAGGATAAAAAGCGAAACAGTTGTCCCGAAGTTACCGCACGCGAGTGGTGACCAAGGAGGTCGCGGAGTGACAGCGAGTGTGCGATTCCAAAGAACTGTCTTCGGTCATCGGCAAGCAGAAGGCAAGAGATCAAAATGTGACGCACAGACAGTGGTGCGCGACATCGAGGGCAGTTTGGCCTATTCTCTCCACAGATAAGATGATGGTGTGTTGGATGAGTGTGCCCAAGCCGAAGGCGGCAGAGTACGACCTCGTCTCGCCTCGTCCTGCGATAGGACGATGCCCACTCTGCAAGACATGACTTGATAGTCCGAAATTTGTTGTCGAGCAAATTGTTCCAACTATTCTGCCATTTTTTTTTCGAAACAAAAGTAGTGATTAAACGGTGATATTCCCTCACAGGGAGCGGCATAGCCCGCCGGTATGGGGCTTGGGCGGTACGTTTCGCGGCAGCATCAACTGTCTCATTACCCACAATGCCAACGTGGCTCGGAATCCATCAGAGGGTAACAGTCTTCCTAGCTTGGGCCAGTGATGTGAGACGTCGCAGACCATCCTGTGCAATGGGGTCAGATGGGTTAAACTGCAGTAGCACCCCAAGACTGCTGAGCGAATCAGTAAAGATGACATGCGAGGCATCACGACATACTTCTATAAAACTGAGCGCCTTGATGGTTGGTTGGTTATTTGGGCTTAGAGGCGCATCGACTGCTTCGGTCATACAGCGCCCATGAGCGCTTTGATGATGGCAACCAGCTCTGATGTGCATACCGTTACATGAGGTGGTAGAGAGAAAGATCGCGATATGGAACCAATCACAGACGCACTGCCAACACCAGTATCAGTTTTCGACCCGTCAGTATATATCGGGACGTATCCTTCAAAGGAGGCTATGTGCTTTAGAGCGTGCGACCGACGATTGTGTTCCGTTGCATGTGCCTTCTTTACCGCGGAGAGCGACATGTCTATAGTTGGATGAATCATCCGCCAAGGCGGCGTTTGTGGAAAACCTGCCCGCATAATTCTACTCAATCTGATCTCGCTGTCTTCAGAGTCTGCGCATTCTTACGCAGAAGGGGTTCCATACGTAATGCGCGCTCGACCGAATGCTGCAATCAGCCGATGGGAGAGCACCTGGGCATAGGCGGGATGTCCCGGGAAGTGACGCAGTTTGCATGCGTAGCGCATCCCAAGCATTTCGCGGCGGATCGAGAGTGGTGGCTCATGGGCTTCAGCCAGTAGGCTCACAGAAGGCGAAGTGCAGAAAGCGCCGGTCACAATGCGAAGTGCCGAATGGTGTATCACATCTAGTGGTCGTTTGTTTGTTGAGCATGCGCTGTCGTATATAAAACACGCGTAGTCTAGTATTGAACGTATGATGGAACGATACAATATGATCATAGTTCTCCTGTCTCCTCCGTAGGACGTGCGCGAGACCTTCAGTAGGTTTAGTGATATAAAGCACTTCTCCCGAAGTGTTTTGAAGTGTTCCTTGTAGCTAAGACGAGTGTCAAAAATGACTCCTAAAAACGGGCACCGCGTTGAAAGGGAATTTGCTTACCATACAGCTGTAGAGCAGGGTCTGGGCAGCTTCGACGACGTCGGCAAAAATGCACCCCAACGGTTTTTGATAGAGAACCGAAACCCGTTCTTGGATGTCCACCTCCCCAGGCTTGATACCGCCAACTGCAGCTGCCGTGCCATCGACGGTGCACTGGGTGTGCAGTACCAAATCGCGACATCATCCACGAACAGTGATCTACCTATATTTCGTGGGAGGGACTCGCAGATATCATTTATCATGATCGCGAACAGCGCCACGCTGAGTACACTTCCATGTGGTACTCCTTCAGTTTGTAGATACCGATCTGACAAGCGACTTCCAATCCGCGAATTCCACACTGGAGGCCTTTCATCATGATGCCTTAGAGCCAGGTGGTATCATACGCTCCATGAATGTTGAAAAATACTGCACCAATGTGTAGATTTTGCTGGAACGCTGCACGTACCACAGTGTCAAGAGTTAAGAGGTAGGCAACGGTGCTGCGGTTTTTCCTAAAGCCACACTGTGCGTTGTTTAAAATGCTGTGTCGGTCTAAGAACCAGTTAAAACGTACGTTTACGATCTTCTCCATTAACTTGCAGAGTGATGTCGGTGATACTGGTCGGTAGTTCGCCGGGCCTACGCCGTCTTTTCCGGGCTTTAAGACTGGAATCACAATGGCCTCACGCCAAGTGGATGGTAAATCCCATTTCTCCCATAGCCGGTTCAGCACTGCCAGTACGGTATCAAGTGTGCATGATGGAAGGTGTGGAATGGGTTTTCGGTTGCAAGTAACAGCCAGTTCTGCCACAGCCGGCGGTGACGTTACTCAGTGTTTACTTCGATAGTAGGCCGAGCTACAAGGAACACATTAACTTGCTCTACAAACACTTTTCTAGGCCTTGAACACCATGGAGTGTTTCTCGCTCGACCTATAGTTCACACAGGGTGTCACTGGCATTGTTGTACCGGCACCACCTTCGTTCGAAGCCTGATTGCGCTTATTTCATCTACGACGGGGCGTTGCCACCAGCATGCGCAAGCATGACTCATGTCATCATGCACCAAACATAGCCGAACCACCCTGCCGCTCTTTTCATTTGCGCTGGTGCATTTCATACATCGCAATTGCCTATCATGCACATGTCTCTTTGGAGCAGAGCCTTGTTATTCGTTCAAAAACGCAGGATGCGTTCAGTTTTCTTCCTTACATTCTAGTATAGCTGAACATTTCGGTTCCCTCCGCAGGCACCAGCAGCAAATGTTGATGCAACAAATCAGCAACCAATTTTAAAGTCAGCGAACATTTTCTGAAACTTCGTCTCCATTGTCCAGGCGATAATGATAATATGTCTTTCGGGGCTTGGTCGCCATCACCCATTCAGCAGCCAGATGCACCGCATCTGACCATTCGAAACCATCATTTAAAAAAAAGGTTGACGAGGGTCTGCAGACGTCGGCCAGCGGCGGCCGGCGGGCATTCACAGGCTCACGGCTCAATGGAGTCATCAGCTAGCCACCAAACTTCCGACGGCGTCCTGCGCAGTCGGCCGCGTTGTCATGGCGACCGAGCCAGCGTAGCTGTCCGACACAGTGGCCACCGATGGACGAGCGGCTCAACTGGCCGCCATAGTTCGATCGGCTCTCGCACAGCCCGACCGCATTGACACCAGACGACCGCACCACCGCCACCGCCACTGCCGCCGCCACCGCCACCGCCGCCAACGTCAACACCCGCCGGCTATTTCAGAGGAAATTCAGCGACGCGGCGCCGCGGCTCTGTCGCCGCCGGAGCGGCGAGCCTCCCGACAGACATACGCGCCTGTCGGTGACACATGTCGCGGGCACGCAGCCGGCCGCCGGGGCCGCCGATCGACTCGTCACGTCGGCAGTCGGCCCGAACACACACACACACACACACACACACACACATACACACCGGCACATCACCACAGTGCCGGCTTTGTGTCGGCTGCCTGTGTGGCCAGTCACACTCGGCAGCCACGCTCGGCGCCGACGCCGCGCACCGTCGCCTGGCGGACAGTGCGCGGTCTCGCGCACAAACCGGCCTGGCCAAGCTCCCAGTGCAACGGCGTGTCACAGCTCCAGGGAATGTCGCCGTCGATCCATGCGACCGGTACGCCGGCAGCACTGAGTTTAACGGCGCTCCGACCAAAAATGTGATCATTTAGCTACACCGGCGGCACTGTCGACAGCATAATTTCCACACTGCCAGCGCAGAGCGGCTGAATAAACCAGCCGTCAGGCTACTCTTTCTCTCTCGCTTTTAATAAATTGCGTGGCCAGACGAACCACACCAAGCACTGGGCGACTCGGCAGCACTACTGAACGGCAGAGCAACACTGCCTACCAGCGTGCGGCCGAGTAATGGCCACAGCATGTCGTCCGTGTGCCACTCACCGCGAGAACTCGGCGCTCTTCTTGATGACCTCGTTGAGCGTGGCCAGCACGGCAGCGATCGTGTCGTCTGACGTGCCCTGGTCCTGCGGCTGGCTGCCCGACGGCAACTTCTGCACCAGGTCCCGCATCGCGTACTTGCCTGAGGACAGGGGACACACGTGACGGATACCGTTTGCCGACACCGTGGCCGGACACCCGACGGGCCATGCACGTGCCAGTGCGGACGGCATTGCACCGCCGGGCGCTGTGCTCAACGAAGTTCCTTTGCTCTGCTTCTTCGAGCACGATCTTCTTCACAAGCGCTCCCGCCGAATACCTTTTAAATCCTGCCGGATCCACCGCACCCCCTCCCATCCTGCCATACCCGCGGATTACTGTCCACATCCTCCCGGATCCACAAATTACCTTCCCCATCCTGCTATACCCGCTGAGTAGTTCCCACATCCTACTGGGTCCACTAATTACCTGTCTCGTCCTGTCACATCTGCGGATTACTTCCCACATCCTCCCGGATGCATTGATCACTTCCCCATTCTGTCATACCCGCCGATTACTTCCCACATCCTCAAATGATACATCACTTACCTCTCACGCCCTGCCATACCCGCAGATTCCTTCCCACATACGCAAGGATCCATTGATCACCTCCCCCATTCTGCCGTACCCGCAGATTACTTACCACATCCTCCCATATCCAATATTTAGATCTTACCTTCTCACTCACCTACTGATTAGACGGCACATCCTCCAATGCCTGTTGAATCTCTCATACTCCCGTGCCAATCGATTACCTCACGCAGCCCCGCATATGCACCGCGCGCACATCCCCAGTTCGGTCTTGCACTTAGCACACTCTCCCATGCTCGTCAACTTCAAATTCCCGGCGGTACTGACCAGAGGACTTGCATTGCCTCCTGCACAGACTGGTGACCCTCAGCCCCACCATATACGTATCGATAGTGTTAGAACCCCCCCCCCCCGCCATATTCCGTGAATAACGTACAAATTTCCGCACTATTCCTCCTAATGACCAACGAACACCTCGGTAATCATCGATGTGCCCTTCAACGGCCTGCTATGCCCACCCATCAATCAACCACCGATCGTAATTTATTCCGCACCTAACTTTCCGGTAGGCGCACTACGAGCTCCAGCCCCACACCAAGTCCGCCGACAGCCTCCCTGCCCGCCAAACGAGCCGACGAGCCACCAGCACCAGGCCGGCGCCACGCTGGCCGACAGCCTGTGCGCGGGCCCACCCACCGATCAGCTCCTTGTTGCGGTGGTCGATGGCCAGGTTGCGCAGTGCGGTGGCGACGGCGCACACCACGCGGTCGGCCTCCATGCGCAGCAGCTCCACCAGGATGGGCAGGCCCTTCTCCTTGCGCACGGCAGCGCGCACGTCCACCGACGGCTGCCAGTAGCAGGCCGACAGGTTCTGGATGGCGCCGGCCGCCGCCTCCAGCGTCTCCGGGTTGGAGCAGTCCGACAGCAGGCTCAGGTACGGCTGCACGATCTATGGGCAGGGCGAGCGGTAATGCAAACCGGTTCAATCCGAAGGAGGATGAGAGGCAGGGTGGGAATTAAGGCACTTCTTAAGATATTTCATCTCTTAAAACATTTTTGCACTCCGGATTCACACTAGATAGAATGGGCTCCACATGTACTCCGACACAAACATGCAGAAGGAAGAAAAATACCACTAAAAACTAATGCAAGAATGAATAAAACATCCACCAAACATGTTATTCTACTTACGACTACCAAGTACACTAGCCACTTTTCGCACCATCAAGCACACAGACAACACCCGAACACATACCACATCACAACCAGCGGAAATGCCGACCACAACGCGCCAAACCTTGCGCTTGCGCACTAAATCGTGGCCTCCGGTCGCTACGAATTCAGCCGATTCGTCTCCAGAAACCTGCTTTGGAGCCACCCCATAGTGGGAAAAACTGACCGTTTGAAGAGACGACTTCCGGAGTCCCGGAGGCCGCCGATCGAAATTTGCTTCGTTAGCATTTTTTTTGTTCTGAAAACTGTCTCACCCAATCCATGCAAGGTATTTTTTAATGACGTCATAACCATTAGCAACTTTGAACACATGTTTAACAGCGCCATACTTCAAACACAAGACCTTGTTTGCGCACGGCCATCGCTTCCGACTGTCACGTGTGAGGTAGTAGTGTCCGGTCCGTATCGCGCGCAGGGAATTAGCTGCGTATGTAGGTGGGTGTGTGTTATGAGCTGAGGGTGAAGCGTGAATTATTTGTGTTTGTTTTTCATTTGGTTAGCCTTATACTGAGACCAACAATGAAAGGAAAGCGCATTGCTCCTGTGAGTTACGAGAGACAAAGCTGAGTCGATCATCACAACTCCACAACTCCCTGTCTTGTGGTGCCGTCCACTGTTCACTTTGTTTCTATGCTTTGATGTGACCAAAAATGATGTGTATTACTTATGCATATTGCGTAGGCACTGACTAGGTACATATGATTTTCCCGTCGGTTACCGGCAAATAGATTCTATGCATACAAAATAATATCCATGAAAATATACTCAGGAAGAAATCTGTTTGCACTCCGACTCCAAACCCGGAAAGTAAGTTTCCCACCTTGATGGGAGGGGTGGGGGGAAATAGGGATTTCACATTTCCCAACATGTAAAAAATCCACGCTAAGAACAACAATGCACTCATTTTGATATTTCACACAAAGCCTATGATACATTGCATTGCGGTTTCAACGAACCACACGTGCTTATTTTAAATGTTGATGTAATGCTTATACTAACTAGTCGGTGGGTTCTTTGAGCTTCACGATGCATTACCAGTACTCACAGAAAATATTAACTGTTAAGTACCATTTGCTCGGTTAGCTTCGCTATAATTTTACATTCGGAACCTTGAGTCCAGAATATCTAGCCTTGGTGGCGGGAGGCCAACATGGGATGGGGCTTTGGATTGGATCGAATTGTGGCTTAACGACGCACTCAGCAGTTGAGACCATATGGCGTCGCCCGTCTCTCACCCTGACAGGAAGGGCGGGCACCGCGGGTAATCGAACCCCGTACCTCTGGCGTACCAAACGCTCGGCTTAACCACTGAACTACCGACGCCCACATAGGATGAGGCATCAGGTTTGGCGATATGATCTGAAGAAGGGAAGTGGGGGGGGGGGGACAACGGCAGGACCCTAAATGGGACGTATGGGACTCGACATCAGGCGCACGGAGGAATACACCACCCGAGGACGTCAGATTTTAAGGGCTGCGACTTACTTTCTCTACAATTTATACTTATTAACCATCACCAGGAAATATTTTCTTGCGACCAGCAACCAAAATATTTATGCGAGGACAATGGAAGGCGAAGAAGGCACGGGGTGATAGCGTACTTGTCGGCGGACGCTGATCCACTTGTTGCACACGGGGTGATAGCGTACTTGTCGGCGGACGCTGATCCACTTGTTGCACACGGGGTGATAGCGTACTTGTCGGCGGACGCTGATCCACTTGTTGCACACGGGGTGATAGCGTACTTGTCGGCGGACGCTGATCCACTTGTTGCACACGGGGTGATAGCGTACTTGTCGGCGGACGCTGATCCACTTGTTGCACACGGGGTGATAGCGTACTTGTCGGCGGACGCTGATCCACTTGTTGCACACGGGTGATAGCGTACTTGTCGGCGCACGCTGATCCACTTGTTGCACACGGGGTGATAGCGTACTTGTCGGCGGACGCTGATCCACTTGTTGCACACGGGGTGATAGCGTACTTGTCGGCGGACGCTGATCCACTTGTTGCACACGGGGTGATAGCGTACTTGTCGGCGGACGCTGATCCACTTGTTGCACACGGGGTGATAGCGTACTTGTCGGCGGACGCTGATCCACTTGTTGCACACGGGGTGATAGCGTACTTGTCGGCGGACGCTGATCCACTTGTTGCACACGGGGTGATAGCGTACTTGTCGGCGGACGCTGATCCACTTGTTGCACACGGGGTGATAGCGTACTTGTCGGCGGACGCTGATCCACTTGTTGCACACGGGGTGATAGCGTACTTGTCGGCGGACGCTGATCCACTTGTTGCACACGGGGTGATAGCGTACTTGTTGGTGGACGCTGATCCACTTGTTGCACACGGGGTGATAGCGTACTTGTCGGCGGACGCTGATCCACTTGTTGCACACGGGGTGATAGCGTACTTGTCGGCGGACGCTGATCCACTTGTTGCACACGGGGTGATAGCGTACTTGTCGGCGGACGCCGGCCTACTTGTTACGCACGGGATGATGGCGTACTTGTTAGTGGTCGCTGACCTACTTGTTGTTCTGTCTGTAGAGTACTTGAGCTTGGCTAGTTTGCACTTGCACCAAGGATGATGGTTTTTTAGTATGCATAGAGAGGTATATAGCGGAACTGCGACATGGGGGTGGTGACATGGGCAATAAAGACACTATTACACACCAGAACCCTTCCAGGATATAATAGGATTTTAGGATACAGGAGGAGGTATGTAGCAAAATTCACAAGACTGCATCATCCAGGAAAGCCCGGATGTAATCTCCAGAATTCCGCAGAGCCACGGCTACTAGTGCTCACCAACAATGCTCTGAGTCGCTAGCACTGCCTCCACAACCACGCGTAACCCAGGCTCACAATTCCAGCGTGGTCACGCGCTTACCGGCAGTTCATAATAATTGCGAACTACGCGAGCAGGTATCTCGAAATTCTCCACAAGAGGCGAAATTCGCCTGCTCGTGATAGCGCCGAGCCGAGTGAAATGGCCACAATTCTGTTGACTAGAGCAACGGAGCCCAACGGCTATCTAATGTACTGTACCACACTATGCTGTATATGCTACTACACTATGCTATACTGTGTGTGTGTGTGTGTGTGTGTGTGTGTGTGTGTGTGTGTGTGTGTGTGTGTGTGTGTGTGTGTGTGTGTGTGTGTGTGTGTGTGTGTGTGTGTGTGTGTGTGTGTGTGTGTGTGTGTGTGTGTGTGTGTGTGTGTGTGTGTGTGTGTGTGTGTGTGTGTGTGTGTGTGTGTGTGTGTGTGTGTGTGTGTGTGTGTGTGTGTGTGTGTGTGTGTGTGTGTGTGTGTGTGTGTGTGTGTGTGTGTGTGTGTGTGTGTGTGTGTGTGTGTGTGTGTGTGTGTGTGTGTGTGTGTGTGTGTGTGTGTGTGTGTGTGTGTGTGTGTGTGTGTGTGTGTGTGTGTGTGTGTGTGTGTGTGTGTGTGTGTGTGTGTGTGTGTGTGTGTGTGTGTGTGTGTGTGTGTGTGTGTGTGTGTGTGTGTGTGTGTGTGTGTGTGTGTGTGTGTGTGTGTGTGTGTGTGTGTGTGTGTGTGTGTGTGTGTGTGTGTGTGTGTGTGTGTGTGTGTGTGTGTGTGTGTGTGTGTGTGTGTGTGTGTGTGTGTGTGTGTGTGTGTGTGTGTGTGTGTGTGTGTGTGTGTGTGTGTGTGTGTGTGTGTGTGTGTGTGTGTGTGTGTGTGTGTGTGTGTGTGTGTGTGTGTGTGTGTGTGTGTGTGTGTGTGTGTGTGTGTGTGTGTGTGTGTGTGTGTGTGTGTGTGTGTGTGTGTGTGTGTGTGTGTGTGTGTGTGTGTGTGTGTGTGTGTGTGTGTGTGTGTGTGTGTGTGTGTGTGTGTGTGTGTGTGTGTGTGTGTGTGTGTGTGTGTGTGTGTGTGTGGTTGGTTATTTGGGCTTTCGGGCGCATCGACTGCGTTGGTCATACAGCGCCCATGTGTGTGTGTGTGTGCGTGTATATTACACTGTACTGCATTGCAAGTGCACTATACTACATGCATTTTAACTGTACTACACTATTATTACACTGTATGTTTTGTAACCGTTCTACACTATGCTATACTATACTGTATGTACTGTAACTGTACTACACTATACGGCACGCACTGCAACTGTACCACACTATACCGCACTGGATGTAATGCGACTATACTACACTATACTATGCATACTGTATGCACTGTAACTGTACTACACTATACCATTCTGGATGTTATGTTACTGTGCTACACTATGCTGTATTGAATGTACTGTAACTGTATTACACTGTACTGTATACTAGTGTTATTGGGACTGTGTTACACTGTACTGTAGACTAGTGTTATTGGGACTGTGTTACACTGTACTGTAGATTAGTGTGGACTAGGGTAACAGCTGCATTGCATTTGTATACACATGAAGTGATGAGGATTCCATTATTTTCAAAGGGTTACGAGTTCCGTAAGCTCGGAAATAACCAGTTTCGCCACGAAAGAAGCCATTTACGGTTGCTCAAAATATCGCTTCTGAAATAGCCGGTTAACAGACAGACATCCGATGGAAGCCCACGCTTGGATTTGCGATTTAACTGTTCATATTCATAGATCTCGGGATGCTTGGATTTGCATATGACAGAACTCATATCTCACCAACGGCCAAATTCGGTAGTGGTATTGGGTTTAACGCTGCATCGACGAAGTGATCATTTTTGTGAAGCGCTTGGTTGGTGAAATGACATTAGTCTATTTCGGGCTAAGCTCGCCGTTTCAGTACCAGGTGAAGTGGTCTACCAAACAGTCTTCAGGGTCACTAAGTTGATTTTTTGGCTTGGCCCCAGATTCTGATGAAAAAAGTTGCAAAAAGACCTTTAAAGTTATAAACATGATGAGATATTATGAATACATAATTTGC
The DNA here is from genome assembly GCA_034440575.1 of Imbricaverruca yamaguchii. NCBI lineage: Eukaryota > Metazoa > Arthropoda > Thecostraca > Neoverrucidae > Imbricaverruca > Imbricaverruca yamaguchii. The sequence goes on from JAOTOL010001558.1 coordinate 1,022,208, forward strand.
ATATGAATGCATTATGCAGTTTTGCTTTTTGCAGTGCCGAACAATACAACAAACCCTGAACACACTGTTCATGGTACAGCCATGGGGGACGGCGGGAAAATCGTCCCTTCCCATGCGGTCTCTACACCGGCGCCAGACCAGCGCGGGCGAGAGGGTGGCGGTACTTACAAGCGCGGGCGAGAGGGTGGTGGTATGCACGTCCCATGGTTCTCTACACTGGTGCCAGACCAGCGCGGGGGAGAGGGTGGTGGTACTTACCAGCGCGGGCGAGAGGGTGGTGGTATGCACGTCCCATGGTTCTCTACACTGGTGCCAGACCAGCGCGGGGGAGAGGGTGGTGGTACGCACGTCCCATGGTTCTCTACACTGGTGCCAGACCAGCGCGGGGGAGAGGGTGGTGGTACGCACGTCCCATGGTTCTCTACACTGGTGCCAGACCAGCGCGGGGGAGAGGGTGGTGGTACGCACGTCCCATGGTTCTCCACACTGGTGCCAGACCAGCGCGGGCGAGAGGGTGGTGGTATGCACGTCCCATGGTTCTCCACACTGGTGCCAGACCAGCGCGGGGGAGAGGATGGTGGTACTTACCAGCGCGGGGGAGAGGGTGGTGGTACGCACGTCCCATGGTTCTCTACACCGGCGCCAGACCAGCGAGAGGGAGAGGGTGGTGGTACGCACGTCCCATGGTTCTCCACACTGGTGCCAGACCAGCGCGGGGGAGAGGGTGGTAGTACTTACAAGCGCGGGGGAGAGGGTGGTGGTACGCACGTCCCATGGTTCTCCACACTGGTGCCAGACCAGCGCGAGGGAGAGGGTGGTGGTACTTACCAGCGCGGGGGAGAGGGTGGTGGTACGCACGTCCCATGGTTCTCTACACCGGCGCCAGACCAGCGCGGTCAGTACTACGGCGCGGGCGGTACTCACGTCCGGTTGCCAGAGCAGCTCCATGCCTTTGACGGGGGCTAGTCGACGGGCGCCGACAGCCGCCGACGGAGTGCCGCCGCCCGGCACAGAGTCCGCCGCGTCTTCGCGCCGCTTCTTGCCGCCGAAACAGCCCGCGTTCTCGCCCGCTGCCGGACAGTCCGCTCCGGGTCAGAACTGGACGGCGCGAGCCAGCTCTAGGTCACAGTGGGTCAGCGGGTGGTTCAGCCCGAGTCCTACCGACCAGTGATGGGTTGGGTGACACTCCAGCACAGGACAGTGGGGAAACTCCTGCGACCAACCGGTCAGTAATAGGATCGGGTGACGCTCCAACACAAGACAGTGTGGACACTTCCGCGACCGACCGGTACCGGTCAGTAATAGGATCGGGTGAGGTCGCAGGTGAGGTGAGGTTCCCCACACTGTCCAGCACAGGACAGTGTGGGGAGGGGGAGTGGGGATGGCGACGACTCCTGCCGCCGATCGGCCAGTGATGGGATGGGGGTTGCAGGACAGGACAGTGGGGGGGGGGTAATTCATGCGGCCATCCGGCCGGCTAGTGATAGGATCGGCGCCGGTCCCCGGAGGACCGGGAAGAGCCGCCAATGCATACCGATTGGTGGGCGGCAGACACAGGCACCGCCTACCGCTTACACTGCCGCCTTCCGCACACCGCATGGGGGAGCATGCCATGCATCTCTACTGTACATCAGAGGTGCCGCGCTGACCGACCAGCCGCCTCCGTACATCGCTCAGGGAAGCGAGGGGGTGACTTGTGTACCGCACAATGGGCACATTGCGCACCGGCCTTGTAACGTACAACAGGCACATCGCGCACCGGCCTTGTAACGTACAACGGGCACATCGCGCACCGGCCTTGTAACGTACAACGGGCACATCGTGCACCAGCCTTGTAACGTACAACGGGCACATCGCGCACCGGCCTTGTAACGTACAACGGGCACATCGTGCACCGGCCTTGTAACGTACAACGGGCACATCGCGCACCGGCCTTGTAACGTACAACGGGCACATCGTGTACCAGCCTTGTAACGTACAACGGACACATCGTGTACCAGCCTTGTAACGTACAACGGGCACATCGTGCACCAGCCTTGTAACGTACAACGGACACATCGTGTACCAGCCTTGTAACGTACAACGGACATCAAGTGCATGGTAGTTCCTCGTGGGAGGAAGCCCTGCCACGGATAATTGCAATGAAGATGCATGGCGTCAGATTATGGCACTTGACCAGAAATACCGCTCCACCCGAAGAAAGCTGGAGTGGAATGCAGAATGCTGCGTCATAATTCAACGTCAATTTCCATTCCGAGAAGACATTTGCAGTGCCTTCACCAGGTCTATGTGCACCTTCCTACACCAGAAGTGTTCTCAGGAACACGAGAAGAATAGATCACAACGCCTAACGCCACACGTCGGTCGGTCGGAATACGACATGGCTAGATCACACCACCAGACGACAGCCATCGCCCGGTCGGAAGGATTTCGCGTCCCCCTAGTTGGCTTCAAATGCACGTTACTACGGCATGTAGGGCACGTCAAATTATCAACATACCAAAAATTCAATCCTCGAGACCAAGTACTAGTATTGGGCAGTACTATGCGAGGGTTCCTCGATTTGTCAACTCAGTACATAGCACAAGAAAATACAAACAAGCTTTGCTTTTGTTCTGAGTATGGCCAATAATAAATAGTGCCAAACAACATATATGAAGTGTGCGTTTTAGAATAACACCATGCAGCCAGACACACTTCTCAGTGAAAGTCATAAATTATATTTAAGAATTTAGAAAAGGTGATAGATATGTGGGTGCATCATGATCAACGACATCGTGATTTTGCATCTCGTCGACTAAAAGAAACCTTCATATGAATATACAAAAATTGTTCCTAAACATGGCTGCGCTGTATCCATACTGAGATGCATCCGATCCCTCTTGCTTGTATCTGATGATGTGCAGCAGAAGAACAGACACGCTACCATAGACATGGAACAAAACTAGTGGATTGTGCGGCCCTGTCAGACGAACGAGTCCCGATTCAGTCTTACAGGTGCCAACATGACAGCGAGAGCCAGTGCAGTCCATGTAGTGTGGGTGAGTGTGGGGAGCATTTGTCTGCTGTCTGCTGAGCGGAGGCTGATGGTCAGTGGGAGACACGTGTCGTCTTGTCTGCTGAGCGGAGACAGGTGCTCGGTGTGAGACACCTGTCGTCTGCTGTCTGCTGAGCGGAGGCTGATGGTCAGTGGGAGACACGTGTCGTCTTGTCTGCTGAGCGGAGGCAGGTGCTCGGTGGGAGACACGTGTCGTCTACTGTCTGCTGAGCGGAGACTGATGGTCGGTGTGAGACACCTGTCGTCTGCTGTCTGCTGAGCGGAGGCTGATGGTCAGTGGGAGACACGTGTCGTCTTGTCTGCTGAGCGGAGGCAGGTGCTCGGTGTGAGACACCTGTCGTCTGCTGTCTGCTGAGCGGAGGCGGCAGATGCTCGGTAGGAGACACCTGTCGACTGATGTCTGCTGAGTGGAGGCTGATGGTCAGTGGAAGATACGTGTCGTCTGCTGTCTGCTTAGCGGAGGCTGATGCTCGGGAGGAGACACGTGTCGTCTGCTGTCTGCTGCGCGAAGGCAGGTGCTCGGTGGGAGACACGTGTCGTCTGCTGTCTGCTGAGCGGAGGCTGATGGTCGGTGGGAGACACGTGTCGTCTGCTGTCTGCTGAGCGGAGGCAGGTGCGGCCCGATTTAGCTTGATACTCGCTTCATATGTGGCCGCTGCGAAGCTGCCCGACGAAGCCGTCCTAACTTCAAAGGCTGCATCAGTCGAGCCGTGGTATGTGTGTTGGTGTTGGTGTTGGTGTTGGTGTTGGGGCGGCGGCGGCGGCGGCGGCGGCGGCGGCGGCGGCGGCGGCGGCGGCGGCGGCGGCGGCGGCGGCGGCGGCGGCGGCGGCGGCGGCGGCGGCGGCGGCGGCGGCGGGCGGCGGCGGCGGCGGCGGCGGCGGCGGCGGGCGGCGGCGGCGGCGGCGGCGGCGGGGGGCGGCGGCGGCGGCGGCGGCGGCGGCGGCGGCGGCGGCGGCGGTGGCGGTGCTACGTCTGATGATCAGCCACGCCGCCCCGATTGTCGTCAAAGTAACGACCTGTGTGCTCAGTCGGGCGACGGCGCTCGCCGACAGCCGACAGCCGAGAGCCAGGCGCGCATCGCACGTCTGCACAAGGCGGCCAGCGACCATGCTCACCATTAACGGGTCCAGTGAATGTCCTCGTGAACGGCTGAAAAGTTCCTCGGGCAGTGAGCGGCTACACGATTTGCCACCGACTTCCGGCGGCCGCTCCGAATGTATTCAAGGGACACAATACGGAACGGGGGCGGCGCAGCAATAACAGACGAAAAGTTCCGTCAACCTTTGGCATCTGAAAGTTTTCTGGAACACTCCACACTTGGGAAAGTTCGCTGCTGAAAGGTCCTCGAGGGTGAAATGTACCAATACCCCTCATGATTTATGCACGATTAGGGTTTCGCACCACATGAGAGGAGACTAGCAGCTGCGACCTACATTCCCGTGTGTATATACCCAGGGCGACTTTTAACTATAATATCATGAACGGAGACAGGTAGCTGAGACCGGCAGCTGTGTACATGTGTGTACATGTCGAGAGCGACTTTGTAACTATAACAACATGAACGGAGACTGGCAGCTGCGACATAATTTCCACGTGCACATGTCGAGGGCGACTATGTAGCTGTTATAATATAAGCATACCAATGTGACGATCATAATAAATTAGAGACGACGGTATCACTGATAAGCGTTCGGGTATGGAAGTGAACTTATGAATCTGTGAACGGCGCCGCCTGCTTCTCACCCTGACAGGAAGGGCGGACACCGCGGAAAATCGAACCCTATACCCTGGAACGTCAGACGCTCAGCTTAGCCGCTGGGCTGCCGACGCCCTGGAGGGGCGGGTGAAAGACGTCTGAGAGGCGAGTGTTCGCGAGATACTGTAAAGAATGCGAGTGTGCGCGTATGATGAGCATGCCAGGACAGCTGTGAAAGGCGTGTGAGAGGCGAGTGTTCGCGAGATACTGTAAAGAACGCGAGTGTGCGCGTATGGTGAGCATGCCAGGACAGCTGTGAAAGGCGTGTGTCCCAGAGTGTGCATGCGAACAGAAGACACTCACGTTCCCGGGCACCAGCGAGCGGGGTGCCGGCGGGTCGCGCCTGCGCCGGTACCACCGCCTGCTTGTCGTAGTTGGGGTCGTCCACCTCCTGGCAGCGGTAGCTGAGGTTGCGCAGGATGCAGACGCAGTTCTCCACACACTTGTTGTCGATGTTGGACTTGCCGATGGCCGACTTGATCACCATGAGCAGCGCGTCCACCAGACCCTCGCACTCGCGCAGCTTCTTGCGCGCGTATTCACCGGCCGAACTCACGTTCCTGTGCGCATCGATGACACGCAGAACTGACGTCACACCTACTTCCACACGGGGATCACGTCACACAGAGTTGATGTCATGCATATTCGAATCACACAACAATGAGCTTGGAGGAACACTGTGAAGGGACACCAACGTGTACACGAGATGAAGACTGCGGGCGAGTTGTGAAAGCGAGAACTTTACAACAGGAAACGAAAGATCTCACAGTAACTGTGGCTTCGGGCCCTCACCCGCTTCCAGCCAGCTCCAAGCCATCACAAACGCCATCCAAGTCATCACCCGACCAGTGCGTCGGACCTCACCCAGTGCAGCCTCAGTCGATCTTAGCTGACCGCGACCTCACCTGAGCACACCGGTGGCATTGCGGAAGACGGTGCTCCAGAAGACATCCATGACTGGCTCCGAGTGGGCGTTGCCGCGGTTCCAGCCAGAGTGCGGGATGATGACATAGTTCACCAGCACCGTCAGTCCGTCGTCAATGATGGTGCGCTTCAAATCCTGCGAAGGGTGCGCCTTCGGTCATGTCAGAGTACGCCAGGTCATTATGCTTACGTCGTGGCCCGAGGGCTGCTCCGGTCAAGTCAGGTCAGCCTCGGAGGTGGGCTCAGATCAGTTCGAGTCACACCCAGAGACAAGCTCAAGTCACATGCAGACATCGGCTCAGGTTGGGCCCAAGTCGATGCACATCAGGTCAGGTAGTGACAGGCCCGCCGCCAATGCGTCAGACCTTCCGCGACCTGTCAGGCCGTCAGCCCGTGTCGCCAGTCAGTCCGCGAAACAAGCACGGGGAGGAGACGCAGGTCAGGTCCGGCCGTGCCACACCACTTGGCAAGTGTAGACTCACAAATAGGGAGCTCTCGTCATGGGCCTGTGAGCGGTTCTGCAACTCCGTATTTATACATGCTATTCTTTAGATTCGACCCAATGGCATCTATTAGCATGTTTCTTACATACATTGGCGTGTTTACTCCAGTTTCTCAGACCGAACCAATTATAATTAATGTTCAAAATTTATATATATTACATATTATATATATACACACACTCAAATATGTATATATATATAAATCATGCCTTAGCTGTGGTGAATACTCAAAATATAGACTGCTTGAGCAGGCAGGCTTCCCTCGGAATCCACGAGACTTGCGTTCCTGGTTCTAAGAGTCACGTGATACCCCGCCCGCTAGCCTTTGACTGGGGCTGGCACAACTCGGTCGGGCACGTGACAGCCCCGTCCCTCGCGGCACAGGTGGCGCAATGATGGCCAGCGATGACCGCACGGGCGCTGGCCGGTCGTTCTGCGGCCGACACACGTGAGCTGAGTCCGCTATGGCCGCTCTGGCCACCTCATGCGCCGCCGGTGCTCTCTCGCCACCAGAGAGCGCATCAGATCCCGACGCACGCAGCTGACACACACCAATGGTGGAGCGCCACATATGACACACACACCAATGGTGGAGCGCCACATATGACACACACACCAATGGTGGAGCGCCACATATGACGCACACACCAATGGTGGAGCGCCACATATGACACACACACCAATGGTGGAGCGACACATATGACACACACACCAATGGTGGAGCGCTACATATGACACACACCAATTGTGGAGCGCCACATATGACACACTCACCAATGGTGGAGCGCGCGCACACAGACAGACAGACAGACAGACAGACAGACAGACAGACAGACAGACAGACAGACAGACAGACAGACAGACAGACAGACAGACAGACAGACAGACAGACAGACAGACAGACAGACAGACAGAGACACACACAACCATGGTGGTGCGCCACTTATGACACACCAATGGCGGAGCGCCACATTTGACACACCCATGGTGGAGCGCCACAGTTGCCCAAGTTGCCGCTGCAATTGGATTCATTTCAACTGTTTCTTGACGTACGGGACGCCCAGTCGTGCCCTTGCTCCACGAGCGGGCCGGGCAACACCGGTCGGATTGCATCAACCAACCATCGCAGTGTGCAAGGCATGGATTACAACCACACCGTCCCTCTGCCTCTCCCAGTGCCCGGGCAGGAGGCAACCGGCAGCATCTTCCCCAATATTCGCCACTTCCCGCAACAGAAACGGCGAACGCATGGTGTCACACCGCCTCAGGCCACGCCCGCCCACCGTCGATAGTTCGGCCAACACCAGCTGGACCGTGTGGCGGCGGAAGCCGGCCAATCGCCCTCCAGACAGATCGATATCTGGAGAGATAGCCTGTCATCGACACTCACCCTCTCCCACACAGAAACGCGAGCACTCTTTAGCCGGGCAGCGTTTGACCAGGGTAGGCAATTTTTCTCCGGGTCAGTGGGGCTAGGAAGTTATTGCTCTCCGGACGTAGTGTGTAGTCGGGGTCTTGGGACGCGTCAGCTGGTTTGGCAATATTGTGCCCATAACTAATATATTAGGGGTACTTTATGAGTTGAAACGAAATGTGCACAGAGCGAGGGATGCGAGTAAATATAGAACAAATTAGGACAATAGTAAGAAATAAGATGGGTGATAGATGAGAAACAAGTCAATCGATATACACCCAGTCAATTGTGCTAAAAAGCAGATAAGGCACGTCCACAGTACTACACCGGCGGGAGGGGGAAGCCAACCTAATTTATGCCCACCCTTCGAACCGCTGGTGGGACATACATCACATGCACTTTAATATCAGTTGGGCATGTTGAAAACATCTGAGATGTCCACTTTGGGGAGATCGCCCAATATATCGGCAATACTACATTTTGTAAGATAAGCCGGTCGCATGGAATAAAGATGTGTGCATGAAATAAGTGCCTGCTCAATAAGCATTCCGGCGCCAGACTCCAGGTGGATTATTGAACGGTCTCGGATTAACGGTACGAATACCTGTAGAGGTCGTAGCCTAGGACGCATGCAAAATGTTTCATACCGAAAGAATAGACATTCCTGTGGGTCACACATCTGAATATCTGCGCATTAGCACGAACGCGCCTCGATCATTTATGCATGCTCCCTTTCCCCGCACTCAATTAACAAGAAACAAAAATATAAGAAATATCGATAAATAATCAATACTTGCAGTTCACGGTGCGCTATTCGTTCGAAATATGCATAGCCCTAGGCGGCAGACGACAACGACGTCATGCAGACGACACAATGACCCGAGTAGAGGCCATTTGGTCTTTCGTCAACACGGCATAATAAATACCGGAGAGTGGCTATTCGTGGCGGAGAGCTACCCACTGTCGGCAGTGGCAGGCACACACCGCACGCGCTGCATCGCAGCAGCTCCATGGTTCACATGGTCAGCACCAGCACGTGAAATGAATAAGGCTGGTGACGCCAAGCCGGCCAACGACGATGCGGGCGGCACGCTACCAACGCTCGCGTCTCACGTCGCCGACAGACCTAATCACAATTGATGTGAACGCCGGTGAGCATGACACTGCGGCACGCGGGGTGAACGGGCGCATGGGCCACCCGGGGAAGCCGGTGTTGGCGCGCTGGCGGCTGTACCTGTCACGTCCCGTCCCGTCACGTCACGTCACCAGAAAGCCGTGGAACGAAACAAAAATATTGCAATGAGAACTGAACGCATTGGATGAAGGGAAGTTTGCTTTATGTGACCTCTTAAAACTATGGCACTCAAAAGCCGTTGTTTAAGACACAGCAAAACTCGGTTCGGTTTTAAACGCCCGAAGCTATTCTTCTGGAAACGGGTGATATAGCAGCATCCAAACTAGGCGTTCAGATCAGCGAGTAGACGGGCAACGTTGGAGGGTTAGCTCACGGCTAGAGGGCGTCCTGCCACCCGACGACATGTGGCAGGACCGTCGTGTTATCGCCACGGCAACAACACTTCATGACCACATTTTTAATACGTGGTCATTATTCACTTAGCAATGTTACAAGCTACTGGAAACTGCGGAAATCCTTCTTTTATCTTAAGTTTCCCCCCAACTTCCAATTGTCCCGCATGTGGTGACAGTTTTACATAGCGTGACGACGTGACGTCACGCTTTCGATGACGCACCACCGCATGGATCCACCGTAAATCCACCGTAAAGTTGGACACAGTATCAATACTTAGCAATCTCACATGATTAGACTCGGCGCCGGGAAGAGCAGCTAGCTGCCTATATCGTGAACGCAGTGTTCGAAAGCGCCACTCAGGTGTTTGCACGCTGCAGAGGTTTGTGGTACAGCCAGTATATCGGGCCTGGTGACGCTATTGAGCTATGTTGACCAGCTCCGGCCACTGCCGAGGAGTTCCACCTCAACACTGAGCCGGGCACTGGACGTCGCAGGTACTGGCGGGTCAGTGCCACTGGCCCAGGCCGGAACGGCTGCACTGACTTCTACCGATACTAAAATATTATCGATACTCGCAATAATGTAGGTACTGACACATGACACAAACAGTTTGTCATGTTTGGATACGTGTCCATACGATAGAACATGGTCGATGAACCATATCAAACGCGTCCTTGCGCAATAGCCTACGGGATCAAAGATACGTGGAACAATACAATCTGATGTGTGGTGGTGATCGGGTTTCTGGTATTTGGTGATGCAGGATACGCGGACTGCCGCACCATCTTGTGCCAATAACGTAAACTGCAATAAGGTGAGAGCTGAACAATGCATATCTATATCATATTGTACTTAGGAGACGTGATAGATAATATTAAATTTTAGCGGCTGAATACGAATATGAAGACATCAAATGCAATGACTTCAGAATCACCCAGCAGCAAGTTCAGCAACGATACTCGTATATCCACACTGAGGGCCAAGATACCTGCAGTGTTAAGATTGATGATGAATTGTAGTTTAGGGGTACCAGAGTCATTTTGCACCCATGCAGTGTTAAGGTACAGAGCAGCCAACGAGAATTTGGTACACCGGGTAGGGTGAAACAACGTGCGCAGAGGACGGTCACTTCCTATTCAGGGATAACCATAACCTGAAATTAGCCTGAGTAAAAAACAAACATCGTTGGGGTATATATAACCTGAGACGAGCCTGAGTTATTTTATTTAAAAAAACAACAATAAGCAATACTGACTATCAGGACACAAGTAAGAAACTATAACGAGGCGGGCGCATTGAAGCCATTTGAGGTTCTTATCGATTATCGAGCCTCGCATGCACCTTGGCCACGCAGTTACGGGGTACTGCGGCGACCTGCATTTTTAAAACGCAATTTTACCAGACGTGGCCATGTCGAATGGTCACAAATCCTAGCGAATTACTAATGTCCAATAATTATCGGAATTTGATGGATTATTGGCCTCCGGACCACGCCAACTGAAAAAAAAGCATGATTGGCATAATACCAGACGCCAGATGAAACGTGAAGAGGTCGTGGCGGGTACAACGCAGAGCGGGGCGAAGCCGATGGGATCTTGCAGCTGATGGGATCGCAGGATTCTGAATGCTTCAACCTTGCTAATCCCGAGTGCATATCTAGAGTGTGTTTACACAGTACATTCTCCAATACATACCTCGAGTACACGAAAGCTTGGTATATGCCGAGTTGATAAAAATAACTAGCTGAGGGAACTAGACGCAAACTCACAAATTCCAAGGTCAACCGACCTGTGGCCTTAGGTGGAATTTTGGTGTTTGGTGTTGTGGAACACCATTTGAATCTGGGATGTCTGGGATGGTGCACAGCCAATGGGCTATAACCAGTTAAAACTAATTCTGGTCACTAGGATAGCCAAAACTAATTTAACCAGCTTACTTTAGCCCACGCAGGTATAATACAGGTAACTGATACCGCTGCGGACTGGTTTAAATCGGTTAGCGTAATTCCAAACACACGGAAAATGTTCAACATAATTTCCAATAAAAAAATTGAATCAAAATGTCGGTTGAAAACCGTTATAAAAAGAAGTGCACCCATTCTTGCTTGAAGCACCCACCCATGCTTGTGTGAAGCAGAGAAGGCATCATATTTCTCTGGACGTGGGAGCTTCCGGAGATCATGGATCCATTTAAAAGATAATGAATAAACTCCATCAGCATGGAGACACTCCCAACTACTACAAGAAAAGATTATAACACAAAAAAAAAACTGTGAGAAGACTTCCGTATGCCTGACGGGAGGATTCCAGGTTCCACCAAATCACACCAGGGGAGGTTTTAGAGGACAGGCTCCACAATTGAGCCTCAAACAACTCTTCGAAGCCACCTCAAACGTCAGAATCCAGGAGAAGTTCCATACATAGGCACACCGGAGGGGGGTGGCAGGGGGTCCGGGCCCACCATAAGACCAAAGTGCCCTTTTGGCCAAAAGTGCCCTCTTGTCCGGAATGTCCCAAATTCAGCACAAAATTCACCTGCCTGATGTGCCCCGCCTGTGCCAAAGGTGCCCTTTGGGCCCAAAACTATCCTTTTGGCCAATTTTTTTTTTCACGCCCACCTCCCCCCGGTCAACAAAGTGCCCTCTTCGCCGGAATGTCCCAAATTTAGCCCAAAAATGTCTTGCTTTACGTGCCCCGCCTGTGCCGAAACTGCCCTTTTGGCCATTTTTTTTTTAAATTTCACGCTCCCCCTCCCCCTCGGTCAACAAACCTTCCAGTGTGCCCCGGACCGCAAAGTGTCCTTTTGAAGTCGGTCAGGTGCCCTTTTGGAGCCGGCCAAGTGCCCTTTTCGCTCCGCCCCCCGCCCCCCTCCATGGGAAAATCCTGGGTGCGCGCCTGGTTCCATATGCGAGAAATCCAAAAGAGATCGCATCCTCACACTTCGAGGCTCCAAGGAAGAAGCTCCGAAGTGGAGGCTCCAGAGAGTTCATGAGAAAAGCAAGCATTGAGCGGAGACAAGGCAGCCGTCCCACAACCAAATATATAAGTGAAAAGCTTCGAAAGGGGAACCTAGAGAGGACATGACACCCACCTCCTGTGGAGGTTCAGAGGAACTGAATGGCACAGTACACAGACACAGTACACAAAGACACAGTACACACCTGAGTTGGAAGCAACTAGCCGGAATTGTGTTTCATATCTGGTTTTAGCTGCTGAAGTACATTACTACATAGCAGTGGTTTTATCTGGTTAAATTTTTCTTGCTGAAAATAAGTGATAAGCAGTACAAAAAAATCATGTCAATGAAAATATCATATATATATTTTTTTTTTTCATTGACAGGATTTTTTTTGGGACACTCACCTCGCATGACGAGAGATTCCAGAGTATGCCGGTGACCAGCTCCTTGATCTCGTTCTCGGGCGTTTTCCGCAGCAGTCTGATGAGTGCCGGCACGCCGTCGGCGTTCTTGATGGCCCGCTTGTTCTCGTCGTTCTGGCGTCCGTACGACAGATTCCTGCCGACCAACGACGCTGGTCAGTGCAGCGAGACTCTGCCGTGCCCAGACGGCGCACGTGAGTGTCACAAGCAGCCGAGAAATTCAAGATGCACGCAGAACGCGCATGTACGAAAGTTCACACTAAGGGTGAACTGGCTGTACTATTTGGAGACTTCATCTTCAATCTTATATGCTTAAATCGAGGATGGCAGGTTACTGAGGATGTGCCGTCGTGGTCGTTTTGAACAGTAAGGCGCGTCGACAATCCGATCATTTGCGTCCATAGCGCAAACCGTCATAATCTGATAGCTGAAATATATAAATGGTTAATCTCGCATCGTGGTTAAGGGAGTTAATCAATAACGTGGAAATTTGCCTGGTGCAAGGAACATAAAGATACCTCCAGACGAGGCGATATCGGAGCGATCCATCAGCATTTGGTGGGACGTGTTCATTCTGCGAAGGCTAAGATGTCTATGGCATAAAGGTTCCAGTTCAGGACGTCAACGAGAGTACGGTGTGCCGTGCCTGGAGTTGAACAACGTGCACATAGAGGCAGATCGCTTCGTGTCAAAAGGCAACCATGCCTAAAACACACATAACGGCCTCCTCCAGTTGCCGCGCACGGAAGAAGGCCTGCTACGACACGGCCCAGGTGACAGCCTCGCCAAACCCAACTGGTTTGGCTTCAAGTTCCAAGCTTGTTGCTACTTTGTAAGTAGGGCGGACCGTATTTATCGGCTCATCCCTCCAGGTGGAAGAGCCAAACAAATTTTACGTTCATCGTCTACAGCCCGCTTCGCATCAATACCGGAATGTCTGTATTCAGCCAGGACTCAGTGACTGAGCCAGCAGCAGGCGCCTAATGGTGTTGGACGAGCGAGGGCAAGTGTCAAAAGCACAACACAGTCGAATCTCCACTCGTATCAGGCATAGGTGTAATGCGTTGGGTGTTTATACAGCCATGTGTTCGAAGCGCCTGCAAACCCAAATAACTACTTTCCGCAGCCCCGTGTCTTCAAGCATGCGTGATAGATGAGTAAGACCTCAATAATTTTGTTTCATGTGTGAAAAGGCTGAAGGGCCACAAGGTTTATCAACTTGTTACAATAACATGGAATGCATCATCTCCAACCTCAATTAAAACATGTCTAAGGCTCTATGTTATTGTAACAGACTCAACGAGTCTGTTAGAGTAACATGGTAAGCGTTGTTTCCTACCTAAAAACGCAATGTTTTTGGCTATTCAACGAGTTTATTACAATAATAGCATAGAAAGCTTCGTCTCCAACTGCAATGAAGCACAATGCCTTAATGATCGCCCCAGCTCCCCAGCGTACACAGACGCAGGTGGTCAAGCAAAAGATCTTGTGACTGTCCCATATACAAATGCACAGACGGTTCCATTGGCTATCTTGGATCGGTCTGTATAGACTCAAAAGTAGCATCGATCAGATCCAGCTTCAATTCCCAGACACGTGCTTTGAAAAACTCCGGGACAGTGCCTGGCAGTCGCGATGAAGACATCAATTAGGGGTGAGATGAGCTTCCATGGTGGATGGTAGTTCATGGTGATTGCCGTTAAGACGCGTCGATTGTTTTGGGTCATACTGCGTCGCCAACCTCTCACGCCGACTGAAGACGGACGAAGAGCAGCGATAACTGGGATTCGAACCCACAATCCTCCGTTTGTGAGCTCGAATTCCAATGTGTGGTCACAACCTTGGATACGAAACCCTACCCCCAGGCTACTCAATTCCATGATAGAATTCGCGTGCTTCATTCTCGCGACGCCTCGTACTGATATTGGAGCCACTGGGAGCCTCTGGTGGAAAGTAGCAAATGGATCTTCACACGAAAGGGACAAGGGTTACTCGCGCCGTCATATATAAACGACGTGATCCAGCTTATGGTGAATAAAAGAACGACAAAACAATAGAGTTGCCATGTCAGCTCCATAACGCGTTCAATAAACATATTTCACAATATTCACCGCCCGAAAGCACTTATCTCGTATGCTCGCAGTGTGCTAAGATGTTCCTTGTAGGATAGCCGGTTGTCCAGGACAGAGGAAACGAGCGATGGTCGGACAGGTACTTCTTGACCGTACATCATTACTATCTATGAACAGTGACGACGACACCGGCAGAAGTGACAGCCATCGTTTTGGAGGTAGAACATAGGGCCACATTTACAATGATTAAACTTTCAAGACAAGTTGCTGTCATCTGTAACTGTCTCTCCATGGGCGGTGACAGTAATAAATGATTTGTGAAATATGGTGGAACATACAATCTACAACTAAACACTGCAGAGACATGCTTCCCAAAGACGTGTCGACATCGTGTTTCTTGATATGGGTTTATGAAGTCCTCATGCCTCATTTCTAACGGTGTCATGTGTGCATCATGATTATGCTCACCAATGCAGATTGATACATAAGAGTCTCGTACCTAACGCTATTTCATGTAAAGAGAGCACCTATGGTGGTGGGGTTTGCCATTCAGTACAAGTTGCTAATAGCATGGCATTCTGATCGATGTCGTTAACATAAGTATCCATAAATTAGATGTTTTCCTAAATAAATACAAATATGCAGAACTAAGCATGCTACGGGGGTCAAAAATGAGCTTCAATGGCATAAAGGCTATTATAAACGATATCGTCTGCATGGTGTAGTTCGAAATTTTACTGGAAGTGCTTCGACATCGCACACCTAATGAAATATCAATATTTTAACACTGGGCGGCGACCACGCCGCATATAACCAAGTCATCAACAGGAAATGATCTTCCAATACTTTGTGAGCCGGCTTTCGATGTCTTTTATGACAATTGCAACTATCGCGACGCTAAGTACACATCCTTGCAGAATACCATCCTTCTGAACAAACTTTGAAGATACATGTCTTCCCAGGCAGACACGGAAGATGCGGTTACACCAGACACTTTTTACAAGAATGTTCCCGAGCAGCCTGAATCGTGAATCCAACTGAGGACTAAAACGCTACAGGACGCCCTTGATGATAATGATGACTTTGATGACGATATTCGTGCACTGCCCACAGCGACGGACGTGAACGCCGGAAATTATCAGCGGAAGCCTGATGCGCCAACTACCCAGCCTCCACCACTGTGCTACACCACTTAGACAGTGATGTGCACACTGTGATGAGTTAGTACGCACACTTGCTACACACGTCACCAGCCGCTTTCACACCACTTTGTCTACCTTCCCGACTAGTGCAAACTCTACTTCTAGAGTGCCATCCTTCAACATCTTACGTCTAACAATCTGTCCTCACATGTTCCGTCGCGCGTCTGACAGAGACAACGAGGCGAGACCTTTGCCTGCCATCAAAAGAGGACATGGGGCAGGGGAAATCTTCTCTCGGCTGCTCCCAGGGTTAGTAACACTCCCGCCTGTAATAGGAAAATATTGATACGGCTCCCACGAGGGATCAGAAACTGTTTTTAATCAGAGGTGTTTGGCTTCTCATGTCCCACCGTATAGGGGCCATACTCAGGGGACGCCTTCATCACGCAAGGGGAGGCCGTCACACATCTGAGGTGCGATACGGGGCAGGTGACGCTTTCACAAGATCCGGATAGAGAATCTCACCACCCCGATGAACCACTTGCCGGGGTTGGTAAAACAATCTTGCTCTGGAATTTTTTCTTCTTCATCCAGAGCATTATCCTCTTTAAGAAATTATCGTCTCCTTTTCTTGCCAAGGGATTGAATGGTATTGTTTGAAATGACTGCAATATTTGTGCTCTTTGATATCAATGCACCAAACCCAATGATAAGCACAAAGAGGAATTCCTGATGTTAGAAGCAGTAAGAAAAATATCCTCTCCAAACTTAATGTCCATGAAATCTTCCTCTCCAAATCCGAGATTACAAGATCAAAGATTGAATTCAACCCTGGCATCGGCGCCAGCCACACCTTGACCCCAGCCGACGCCAGGCCAGAGCTCAGGCTGCTGCCCCGAGGCGACCTGCCACTTCCTCATGTGGGGTCTGTGATATCAGGGACTTCAGCCTTTAGGATTCCATCAACCACTGGAGACGCTGGTAAAGACGGCGGTAACCTACCCCAGTCAAGATGAGCGGAAGGATAGACCAGGGAAAACCGACCTTTGCTCCACTGTCTATGTCATAGTCTAGTCTATGCTCCATGTTGCATAATGCTCTATATGGCATAAAGCTATATATGGCTTTACGTTGCACATGTCTCTCTGTAATTGCTTGTTTGTGGCTTCATGGCGCACGAAGCAGCTGAGGCTATATGGCGCCGCCTGTCTCTCATGTCGACAGGAAGGGCGGGCACAGCATGGAAATTAACCCCGTACCTCTCGTATCCTAGATGCCTCGTTCAACCATTGAGCTGCCGACGCCTTGCTCGTGACTGGAGAGAGGTGTAGCATCAGGGCTGGATACAGAATCTACACTGGGACGTTGATACTGCACGAGATAAGGGATGGATGTGGGACTGCAAAAATCACCCAGGAAACACCTGCGTGTTTCCACACACTTTTTTGGGGGACCGCTGTGATAACCAGACGCAGCGCCAATCTTTAGCCAGCCAAGAAACGATGATTGACCTGCACTGCGGGGAGAGTTGCAGTGGTAGTTTCGCAGACCGAGTAGATAATTACACGGAAAGAGCTCTAAATGACGTCGACCAGTTCCACCGTTCCCATTGGGATCCAGCACGCCAGAGCTATATTCGTCTCCCACAAAACTACTCTGCTCACCCTGCCATCTTTGCGTTAGTTCGATGGGCGCTGCATGACTATCAGTGCTCAAAAGTTCCTGCGCCACTTCAGATTCCTTTTGACTTCCAACAAAGCCGCCAATTACCGCCAAGTGAGGCTACTCAATTACTGTGGATCCCAGGCACGGATTAAGAATACTGCCCAATCATCGTGACTGAAATTCAACCCAGACATCCCTCGACGGCCACTCTAGGTGTTCAACAGCGCGAGCACAGCCGCCGCGTCCTGTGCCTCCACCGGCGCAGACCCACCTGAGCGCGCCACAGGCGTTCCGGTGCACCTCGGGGATGTCGTGCTGCAGCAGCACCACCAGCGGCGGGATGCCGCCCAGCGCGCGCGTCTTCTGCTTCATAGGGTCGTCCATGTAGCAGAGGTGCTGCAGGTACGCCGATGCGTTCGCCTTCACCACGTTGTTGGGGTTGCTCAGGAAGTTGATCACCTCGTGCAGGTCCGGATCACGGAAGCGCACTGTCGGCCGGCGGCGGCAGCGTTAATTAGTGATGCCAGCCAGAATACGTCAAACACGCAAACAAATACACAGACAGACCCGTACACGCACACACATGCACGTATACGTGATCAACAGCGGTTAGGCGTGTTAAGCACAGAGGAAAACATCGCGTCGCCGGCACGTCTGGCCTCACCAATCGACCCGGCAGTGGGGAGCTGGTGGTGAGAGACTGGCCAGTCGGCAGTGGGTGCTGGTAGTAATAGATTGGTCAGTCGGCAGTGGGGTGCTGGTGGTGACACTGGTGGTGAGTCGGCAGTGGGGCGCTGGTGGTGACACTGGTAGTGAGTCGACAGCGGGGCGCTGGTGGTGATAGATTTGTCAGTCGGCAGTGGGGAGCTGGTGGTGAGAGACTGGTCAGTCGGCAGTGGGGCGCTGGTGGTGATAGACTGGTCAGTCGGCAGTGGAGTGCTGGTGGTGATAGACTGGTCAGTCGACAGTGGGGAGCTGGTGGTGATAGACTGGCCAGTCGGCAGTGGGGTGCTGGTGGTGATAGACTGGTCAGTCGGCAGTGGGGCGCTGGTGGTGATAGACTGGTCAGTCGGCAGTGGAGTGCTGGTGGTGATAGACTGGTCAGCCGGCAGTGGGGTGCTGGTGGTGATAGACTGGTCAGTCGACAGTGGGGAGCTGGTGGTGATAGATTGGTCAGTCGGCAGTGGGGAGCTGGTGGTGATAGATTGGTCAGTCGGCAGTGGGGTGCTGGTGGTGATAGACTGGCCAGTCGGCAGTGGGGTGCTGGTGGTGAGAGACTGGCCAATCGACACCAGGTAGCAGTGGCCCGTCCCGTCACCATGGGTATGGACGGTGACCTGCAGTGGCCGACAATACGGCGGCCAGATGCGGTGAGTGCGTCTGCGGTGGGAGAAGGGCGAGCCAGCTGCCCACGTCACCAAGCTCATGCACGGCCAGTCGGGCAGAACGCCACCTCACACGCTCAGTGTACTGTACAGTGCCGCAACAGCCGCACACAGCCATCCAATCTGCCGCACCGTTCCTCCTGGACAATCATTGACTGTTTTCCACACCATAGCAGGTGCATTGGCCGGTGCAAAAAGAAAACAACAAATGCACGGTTGTGCGCGGACATGAGGGTCGGCTGATGAAGCGTCACGCCGGGACTTCCTGGTGTCGCTGTCCGCTGAACCACCTGGGTGAGCGTGGGCGCCTGAACTGCATGGCCCAATACGTGACTGGAATGCTTTAAAAGGACAGCCAAGTGCGTCACGCATTTAATTATTTGGGTGGGCTAGCCTCAGAGTACGTTCGACGGTGTACGAGCTGCTGGGAAATGTGAACCCACGGTTTAGCCTCGTAGAGAAGGCTGTGTACGAGCTGCTGGAAACCCCGACCTTGCGGGTTTGTCCGTGGTTAGTGAGCCGTTCAGAGACGCGCCTTCTACGGACGCGAAAAGTTGGCCATCATCTCCGGCGAAATCGCTCAATGACTTCATCAGTTCACGTAAATATCTTCTCCAGAATGAGACTAGTAAATTTATATGGACGCTCTGTATATGTGATTCGTCTCAATGTCTGCATCGGCGTCAATCATTGGCCCTGTTCGATGTATCGAATAGGTGGCTTTTATCAACACCTAATTCCTGATGCTACATTTAAACGTTTGATGAGGTGCATCTTACATCTTGTGTACCTTGTGCATTTCATACTGGCAGGCTCGGCATACTATTGATCGCTTCACGTCGGCAGGTTTGTCATTCCGCTCAATGGCTATTGAGGGATCATGGGGAAATGCCGTCAGTCCACAAAACTGCGTACTCGGCATTTCGAGAGAACACGACCACGTGACCAGCCGTTTATTGAGATGCCTGACAATGTTCCAGATGGCTGCTGTCATTTAGAGGAGGGGAATCACCTCTTTTGTAGCGCACCCACAGCTCAACCACGTGACATTGGTTAGTTTTCCAATATTTTCGGACGTGAGCTCCAGCCGGACTGTTCTCCATGATCCAGTGATGAATGTCGTGTGCCTTGGGCCCCACAGGAAGCCAGTGTCATCGTGTGTACCTCAGACCACCCAACCGACGTGCACCCTGACCAAACCAAAGACCCCTAGCATAATGGTTGACCAGTGTTGACCTTCCCATTCATCCTGTAACTCAACGTGGCCTCCAGTGACCGACCGACACTGAGTTGCATTCTGCTGTACATGACTTAATGCGTGACCCATTCCGCCATCTATCCGGCGACACCCTGCCATTGAGTTGCAGTCTGCCGTACAACGTGACCCGTGTCCCAAATCTAGCCGGTGACCCTACGTCGCTTAGTTGCACTCTGCCATCCAATGTGACTCCATGCGTGACCAAATCCCCAATCTATTCGGCGACCTGCAATCATCCTTTTCCAGAACGCACATGTACCTAAGCTGTTGGACAATCAAACATTCTCCTTCCATGGTCCAACATTTGGTCGTAATCCTGACTCAGCACTGACCCATATAGTGCCACACATTACCGTGTACCTGAGCTGACCTGTGCCCTGACATATAGTATCACCTGCACTATGATCACCCCGCAAGCCCAACAGCAACGGTGACCTATGCCCCCGCCCCCCCTCACTCTCACCCCACCACTGACCTGTACCTTGACTGAGCGCCGACGGCGAGCGGCCGCTTTGGTCGCCCTCGCGCACCACGTCGCGGATCACCTCGTCGAAGACGGCGCGCGGCGCCGCGCTGCGGCCCGACTGGCGCGACTGACGCGACAGCGGCCGCGTCAGCTCAGAGTCGGCGCCCACCGACGGCTCTGCGTGCGGGCGTGCGGGCCGACACCGCGTTAGCCAGGCTGCACATGCGGCGACGTGCGACCCGCCCCTGCCCGCCGGCCGGAGCGGCACGCTCAGAGCAGCCTGCTCCACCACAGCAGTCTGGTATAACTTTGGTACATTTTGAGTGGGCATTACGGTTGACTTCAGTTTGGTACTTGGCTATCCGGATATTAGGACAATGAAATGGTTGGTATTAACACCAACCATAATGCCACCCGACAACGAGTGAGCCACATGTAAGTGACATTACATACCACGGTACAACATAATCCCAATAACCCTTACCTAAATTTTTCTTCTGGGCACAGAACGCATCAATTGCAATGATATTCCACAAAATGTACCAAAATGCTGCTCGAAACACACCCGACCGGCCGAGGGAAGGGAGCTCGATCCAGGACGAGCCAGCAGGACAAGTGCGCCGGGCTGACGCTCGCTCACTGACCGTAATGGGAGGAGA
Source organism: Imbricaverruca yamaguchii (assembly GCA_034440575.1). NCBI lineage: Eukaryota > Metazoa > Arthropoda > Thecostraca > Neoverrucidae > Imbricaverruca > Imbricaverruca yamaguchii. The sequence continues at coordinate 1,043,422 of JAOTOL010001558.1, forward strand.
TTGTTTCTGGGCGGACCGCGCCGACTGCCAGATACCAACCGGCTGTGGACAGGACGGACTGGACGCGGAACGCCGTCGGCCCACAACTGTGCAGACGTGGGACAACTCTGCGGAGAACTCGACCGGGGACTCAAGTCGGGAGCAGGTGATCTCCAGTGCGTCAGTGGGCGAGCGCCAGTCTCAGGCGCGCACGTGCAGAGGCGGACCCAGCCGAGTGGGCGTGCGCCGAGGGTTCGCGTCACGCAGGCGTGGCTACGTGCCGAGCTACAGTGCACACACGCCGGCCGAGCACAACCAAACGAGCAGGCCAAACCAAACTGGCCGCACCGGCAACCGAAACACGCCACGAAGCACAGCCAGAACGATTCCGCCGTGCCCGCGAGTCGCCCGTCGACGACACAAGAATGCGTTTGACAGCACCCAGCGGACGTTTCCGACTTTGTCGACAAACGTCGCGACGGACGGGGTGCTCTCCGGGCACGGCGGAAACAACCTAACAAACAACACTACAGCGACCGATCTACAGTGGGGGCAGGCACGGTGAGGTGAGACGGGTGACCGAAGCGGGGGTCCGTTACCGTGTCCAGGGGGAAGTCCCGATGGTCCGTACGGGTCCTGGCCGCGGCTCGCCATCAGTGTGGAATCCAGCTCATCATATCCAGACTGTGGGTAGTGGCCAGTAGGCGTGTATCCTGTAAACACAGAGAACGGATATTGGCCATTGGTCAACATGCTGGGCAGTGGCCATCGGCCAAAGGGCAACTGGTGGGTATCCTGAAAATGACACGGTGGGGGATGACGCTCGGTGCTTTAAAGTACAGACAACATTGCGCTGGAGAGCCCTACAACCGTATGCACCAATCAGTGACCAATCGGATAATTCTGAACAATAACCACATCTTCATGTACGAGTCTTACAACCGCAGACATCAAGCAGTGACCAGTCAGGTAATCCTAAATAACCACACCTTGGTGCCCCTTCTTCTATCAGGCAGCAGGCTTCCAGATATAAGAAGAACCTTGGGTTCTTTAACCACGCATTCAAGTGATAGGTCATATAGCGTCGCCAACCGCGCACGCCGATTGGTCACCGGTGGACTCGGCAGTGCTGTCGGTTGCGGGACTCGAATCAACAATCTTACGATCTCAAACACTCTACCGACTGAGCTACCGCTGCATCCTGCGATCCAGCTCGTAAACTATACCCATAATATATATCATGCATCCGGTTACTCTGAAGATCTGTGCCAGCTAGTTAGCCATTTGAATTCATGGGCGCGTCGACCGTGTCGTTGATCACATTTCACCCATATATCTAAGTCACTGTAAATTATTCATGCCCCATCAGGAATAATGCAATAGTTTGTTAGTTATTAGGGCTCTAGGGCGCATCAACTACGAATAATGCAATAGACGATCCTTTCATCTTCGCATGTAAATGACCTCGAATTTTGGTTCTGAAAGCAAGTGAAAAAAGCCTGCCATTGTGTACCATTGGATAATAATTATCCAGCATGACTGGGTAGGTCAGCGACCTAGCAATAGTCCTCGTGTCGTATACGCTCCCCATCGGAACATCTACACGAGTGCAAGACATGGCGCACCGTCCAACAAGCGAGGCATCGAGGATATCGCGGTTACTCGGATCTGGACAGCAGATAACAATGGCTAGCATGGCGGTGACCAATTCGCAGTCGACGCAGTGTAAGACCAATCTTTTGTTTGTTTATTTGGGCTTAAGGGCGCCTGAACTGCTATTGGTTATTTAGCGCCCACTAAGACCACTCGCCCTTAGGTGGCATGGATAGAGCTTAATCGGTGCGAAATAATTACTAGGATAGTAAGTTAACACAACACATGATGGCTCATCAGATATTTCCAACAAAACGCAGACCTTTATAATTCGTCAGCTCGCATGTGTATACAGACGCTTTGATCGGTAGGCGAGATGTGCGAACAACATCATCACACACGAATGCACGGCCAGCTCCTGAGTCGCTCTGTAACCCACCAGCAAAGATGAATCTACATCCTTGATATGAAGATATATGCCGCAGGGACTCGGGGCGAGATATCTGAACGGCGTTGTCACGTTTCAGTATTGATGATAGAGAAGCATCCACCCCAGGTCGCGCGACAATTGCCACGAGGGATCAATAGTTATTTGTGTTGCATAACTCTGCCAACTCCTCTCTGGGTCTCATCGAATTATTTCCCTTTCGGTCATCGAACAGACCACACCCGGATCCTTCTCTGTGAAATGTTCGCATGCATCTAGGAAACTAGCGCGATAGTCCGGATTATCCGGGAACTGGCGCAGCCTGAGAGCGCAACGCAGTCCCAGGTGTCCTCGTCTCGAATCCAGTCGTGGCTCACAAGCCTCGGCGAGGAGACTGGCTGTTGGCGACGCTCTGAATGCACCGGTGGCACTACGCAGGGCCGCATGGTTCACCGTGTCGAGCGTACAGTTACTGCTTTTACACGCCCCAGCAAATACAAAACATGAATAGTCTATATTCATCCTGATTGGTGAGCGCTGCAGAAGCCGAGGTATCTTCCGATGAGCGCCGTATGTCCTTGAACACGCTTCAAAATATTGAACCGCTTTTTTAATGTCCATAAGCATCTTAAAATGCCCTGTATAATCCGGGCGGCAGTTGAAATGCACTGGTCTACCTGCTCATGGCAGGAAGTGTGGGTGTTGCGCTATAGTATGGATGATGGATATACAAGGGGACGTAGACGCGGGATGGATGCTGGAATAGGAAGAGATGAATTGACGATGCAGACTGCGAGCCCCTGGAAACACCGCCGCGTTTCCACACCCCTTATCGGAGCGACTGTGATAACCTGAGTAACTATGGCCGACCGCAGTGCGAGGCGAGGGAGATCCGTTCCAATTTGTCAACCCAGAATTTAGATGATACCATGGGCGGATAGTCAGCACGTGCACAGAAAGGGATAGTGGTAACGGCACCACTGACGGTTGGAACTTTGGCTGCTCGCTTAGAAATTCATGTCGCACCCCAGACTTCTCGGCAGGTCGGAGTGATAAGCTACAGGGCACAGCACCACAACGCCACCCGAGTCGAACCCAGCTCGTGGTGGTTGTTGATATCCGACGGTCTGGGCAGGAGCCACCATGCCGAACCGCCAGTCCACCACGGCCCGATAGACGGCATGCCACGCGCACGACGCCAGTGTCGGAACGGCCACGCAAGTTGCATCGGGTAGTTTCGAGTTTGGATCGAACGGATCAGGGCCTTGCTTGAACAGCTTCGAGCTTGCGTTGAGCGGCCAACAGTTGGTAGTGGAACGCTTCCGGTCTGGATCGGTTCGGAGTTGGTTTCGGACCGTTCGTAGTTGCATGAGGCGGACTAAAGTTGTCATTGGTTCGTATGAAGTTCAGATCAATAGTCGCGACTAACGGTCGGCCTGTCCGCTATATGACACTACAGACGTACCATGACTGTACACTACAGTACAGTACATTGCAGTACAGGACAGTCACCTCAACTCACCGAACCAGCGAAATGAAATAACGAAATTTAAGCGAATTGGCGAATATCTTTTAGACCTGCCGAAATATACTTCGGACTTGCCGAATTGGCTTTCGTGGCTGTATTCACATTTAGGCGACCTTTTGCACCCGCCACATGATCGACTTCCTTCGACATCATTGGAGGTTTTGACAACTTAGTTCGATATCATTAACTCTACGAGAAAAGATGCGCATCCGGTTACTGCCCGAGCATTGCGTGGGAGCGGGACATCGAGACACCGACGACTGGATCGTCCCACTAGTAAACATTGCCACTCAGCAATTGATTGACTACTCCAACCCAGAGACGGCCCACTACAGACTGCCATTGCAAACCGCAGCACAATCGGCGAGTTATCACCAAATAGATAGCCCAGCCATCCACTGGAGATCCGTCGACGGATGTCATGTAGGACACGGCGAGCCACCGACGCCAGACGCAATCGGCGAGTTATCACCAAACGGATGATCCAGCCATCCACTGAAGATCCGTCGACGGAGGTCGTGGAGGCCACGTGGAACATGGCGAGCGGCCGACAACCACCACCGCAACCAGGCACAACGCAGCCGCTGGTCTGACGCGGGTCGTCCTACAGACGGAGAGCGCCGGTACACAGGTGGCAGTTTACCAGACTCGTCTGAAACCGGCCGTCTCAGACATGAAACCGGCCGTCCCAGAGAGAGGGAACATGTCTGAAGCTGGACATCCGTCAGACGGGGTAAACATGCCTGTAGTAGTCCCCCGACGGAGGAAACATGTCTGAAACCGGCCGTCCCACATGAGGAGGAAGTATTCCTGAGTCTCTCAGACGAATAAAACATGTTTGAAGTCTGCTGACTGCCAGACAGAGGAAACACGCCTGGAGCCAACTGTCCTCCAGATGGAGGAAACATGCCTTTCAGACCTCAGACGGAGTAGACTTGCATCTAATGCTCCCGAAAATTTAAGTGGGGGAACCTAGTCGTGCACTTAGTCGTTCGCCGGAATCTCTGATCTACTATTATCCAGGCTAAGCAGACTCGGCCGAGGCCACATATCTACTGATCCACAAACGGAGCAGACTCGGCAGAGGCCACACGTCTACTGTTCCCCAGGCGGTGCAGACTCGGCAGAAGCCACACATCTACTGTTCCTCAGACGGAGCAGACTCGGCAGAGACCACACATCTACTGTTCCCCAGACGGAGCAGACTCGGCAAAGGCCACACATCTACTGTTCCCTAGGCGGTGCAGACTCGGCAAAGGCCGCACATCTACTGTTCCCTAGGCGGTGCAGACTCGGCAGAGGCCACACATCTACTGTTCCCTAGGCAAAGAGGCGGTCGGCCGCAGCCGGCCGACGCCGTCCGACCCATCGGCTTGGCTCGGCAGACGACTGCCACCCATCACCGGCCGGTGGACCCGCCGGGCCGCCGCGCCGGCGCGATTGATGGTGGCCGGGCTTCCAAGTTGGTGGTCGTCGACTCCCGAGAACAGTTCGCTTCCAGTTCAGGCCTGCGGGAACGGCTCCATGATCGCCGGCCCGACCACAACACTGGTCGGTCACCGTCCCAGCCCCCCATGGACCAGCTCCCTGCATGTCTTTGGGATGAATTAGGACTGACGATGTCAGCTTGGTGCCGAGTTTCAACTGACGCTGTCAGCTTGGTGCCGAGTTTGAACTGACGACGTCAGCTCGGTGCCGAGTTTGGACTGATGACGTCAGCTCGGTGCCGAGTTTGGACTGACGATGTCGGATCGGGTCTGGGCTTGGACTGACGTCAGATCGGGTCTGAGTTTGGACTGACGTCAGATCGGGTCTGAGTTTGGACTGACGATGTCAGCTCGGTGATGAGTTTGGACTGACGATGTCAGCTCGGTGATGAGTTTGAACTGACGATGTCAGATCGGGTCTGGGTTTGGACTGACGTCAGATCGGGTCCGAGTTTGGACTGACGACGTCAGCGTGGCTGGTGCTCTCGACGACCTCTTCGTCACCGAACAGCAGTTGGCAGCCACAATCGATACAAGGTCGGCGGCCGTGTGGCCGCTCGGCCGGCCCGACCAGCAGCCGGCACTGCGTCACATCTGAACACATTGGGAGCGGGGCTGGGGGCTGGAGACCGGGGTCTGGAGCCTGGGGGCTGGAGGCTGGGGGCGGGGACTGGAAGTCGGGGGTTGCGAGACGGAGTCGGTCCACCACTGGGAGGGGCTAAGGGCTGGAAGGCGGAGTCGGACCACTTTTGAGCAAAGGCCGGGACAGCGTGAGATGTGAATAGATTGGGAGAGGCTTGGAACTGGGTGCTGGAGGCTGGGGCATGAAGGTGGGGTCGGACCACTACTGGGCGGGTGCCGGGGCGGCGTCAAATGTGTATAAACGGAGAGAGGCTAGGGACTGGGGGCTGGTGGCTGGGATCTAGGGCTGGATGATGGAGTCGGACCACTACTGGGCGTGAGTGCGGGCGGCGACATATGTGTATAGATTGGGGAGGCTGGGGACTGGGGTGATGTAGACCGCTCAGTGATCGACCGGAGGCAGGACAGCGCAGTGTTCTGAAGAAAAAAACATTCCTGGATGTCTGTTGATTCAGATTATCATGCACACTCCATCTATTGTCATGTGATCATTGTCACTTGGCGCATGCTGTATGGTGTTGGTTGGTTCGTTAGTTGAGTTTTGGACTGCATCGACCAGGTTTGGTCATTTGACGCCCATAACTACATAATAGTTTGCTACCTGAAACTAATCAAGCCTTCTTTCGAAGTATACATGCATACAGTTTCACACACCTAAGTCACATCCTTAATTATACATGAACATGAACGCCAAAAGCACACAACCGCCTATTCTTATCTTTGAAGGTGAAGCTCTCAATGCTTGCTTCCCCCACCCCCATAGTTTCAACTTCTAGCATGGGGACCTATGTTGGTTGGTTATTGGGGTTTAAGGGCGCATCGACTGCAGAGGTCATGCAGCGCCCAGGGAACCTATGTAATGCGACCCTCTTATTCATTTTGGTCTGCCTATTGCCTTCATGTACTTTGCCCCCTTCCACAATTTTTAGAAATCAACAGGCGTGCCGACCCCTTCGGCGAAATGGGCTCCCTCTCACACTTCTCATCACAACTTCGGAGCGGAGCGTAATAAATCAATAAGGAAAGAATGGTAGGGTTCCTTGAGCAATTCTGTATCATGAAAGACATATGCAAGCCTCCTGAGGTGGAGTTAGACAAAATGCCAATACGAAATGGGTACCCAGAAATCCCATAGGCGAACGGCCTAAAACTGGCCGCGTTTCCGTGTTTCTACCTACCATCCGCTAGGTGGCAGGTTGGTGCCACTGATACGCACAGATGGAAGGCGCCGATGTGGAGTTTCCAATACAGACGTACATCATCCATGCCACGATCATCAGCTAAATCATGCCCGAAGAAAACTAAATTTGTTGCCTGAGTGGCAACAAATATTCGCTAGTTAGCTGCTTCGTCGCCGACAGCAATCGATATATGAGGAGGCGTGGCGGTTGACTGCCCAAGAGCCCTACCAACTCAGTGACTGCATCATCAACTTTTGAGTAACCTAACGATAAGCTAATTGAGTGCATTGAGTCGGATAGAAGTTGGTAGGGCCAAACTGGTTAAAAATCGGCTCCTTAATTTCCAACCTTAAAATCTCCCTCAGCGTATAAGCAGCGTCTGTGCTGAAAGGAACAGAGTGAAAGGAGGTTGGGCGGGCGGATAGACATATTCCGAGTGGGGTGGTGGAAGCGGAAGCGGTGATCAATGCGAGCAGTCGACGCTGCCGGTTATGGAGCCTCCTCACGGCACATCTCGTAGATCGTCTGCCGGCTGCGGGCTGCGGTCGATGACCAACTGGTGCGATCTGGGCCATCGGTCACGACAATACCGCACCGAGGCGTGCCGCCGGCAGACAGACCTATCACTCGCCAAAACAACAGGTAACAGATCCCCGACACACCAAACACTCCCGGACAGACCGACGGCTCCCCAACATATGGGCCGACGGCTCACCAACAGATGGACAGAGGACTCCCAAACAGACAGACCGACGGCTCACCAACAGACAGACCGACGGCTCACCAACAGACAGACCGACGGCTCACCAACAGACAGACCGACGGCTCACCAACAGACAGACCAACGGCCCCCCAACAGACAGACCGACGGCTCACCGACAGATGGACCGACGGCTCACCAACAGACAGACCGACGGCTCACCAACAGACAGACCGACGGCTCACCAACAGACAGACCGACGGCTCACCAACAGACAGACCGACGGCTCACCAACAGACAGACCGACGGCTCACCAACAGACAGACCGACGGCTCACCAACAGATGGACCGACGGCTCACCAACAGACAGACCGACGGCTCACCAACAGACAGACCGACGGCTCACCAACAGACAGACCGACGGCTCACCAACAGACAGACCGACGGCTCACCAACAGACAGACCGACGGCTCACCAACAGACAGACCGACGGCTCACCAAAAGACAGACCGACGGCTCACCGACAGACAGACCGGCGACTCACCAACAGACAGACCGACGGCCCCCCAGCAGACGGACAGAGGACTCCCCAACAGACAAACCGACGGCTCCCCAACAGACAGACCGACGGCTCAGCAACAGAAAGACCGACGGCTCACCAACAGATGGACAGAGGACTCCCCAACAGACAGACCGACGGCTCAGCAACAGAAAGACCGACGGCTCACCAACAGATGGACAGAGGACTCCCCAACAGACAGACCGAGGGCTCCCCAACAGACAGACCGACGGCTCCCCAACAAACCGATGATTATCCAACAGACAGACGGATGTCATAGTGACGGGCATCAGCTGACGACTTCAAACAGACAGACTGACGGCTTCCCAGCAAACCAACAGAACGGCGGCTGTTATACAGGCGTAACACTAGCTGACGACTCCCAACAGGCAGGCCGACGGCCTACCGACAAACCGAAGGCTCCCCACAGACCGACGGTTTCCGATAAACTTCCGGGCAGCTTGCATGGCAGGCCCCATCGGCTACCACGGCGGCGGTGCCCGGGTGGGTCGTCGCGATCTTCCAGGATCGCCACCAACCATCGCTTCGGCCTCAACGAGCATCGAGATCTTTCGCTAAGGATCGCCACCCTCACGTCTTTTTGGCGTTGTAGCGAATATCCCACGTGCCCAATGGCCATGAATGCGTGATCACTTCTGAGGGGAAAAACACACTAGAAAGCTAGCACAAGCTGCAGAACATCTGAAACAGGCCGTCGGGCATCTAACATGGGTCGTCGGATATCTGACACGGGCCGTCGGACATCTGAAACAGGCCGTCGGGCATCTAACATGGGTCGTCGGATATCTGACACGGGCCGTCGGACATCTGACACGGACCGTCGGGCATCTAACATGGGTCGTCGGATATCTGACATGGACCGTCGAACATCCAACACATCTGACACGACGTGTTGCCGTCGGATACCTAGCACGGGCCGTCGGATATCCAGGGGACGAGTAGTCTAGGGGTAAGATGTCCGTCTCACAATCGAAAGGTTGTGGGTTCGAGTCTCATCTGTCGCTACTCTTCGCACGCGACCAATCGGCGTGAGAGATTGGCGACGCTACATGACTCTAACGTCGATGTGTCGTAAAACCAAGAGCCAACCAACCGTCAGATATCTGACACGGACCGTCAGGCATCTAGCACATCTGACACGGCGTGCTGCCGTCGGACATGTAACACGGGCCGTCGGACATCTAACACGGACCGTCGAACATCTAATACGGACCGTCGGACATGTAACACGGGCCGTCGGACATCTAACACGGGCCGTCGGACATCCAACACGGGCCGTCGGACATGTAACACGGGCCGTCGGACATCCAACACGGACCGTCGAACATCTAATACGGACCGTCGGACATGTAACACGGGCCGTCGGACATCCAACACGGACCGTCGAACATCTAATACGGACCGTCGGACGTCTAACACGGGCCGTCGGACATCTGACAAGGGCTGTCGGACATCCAACACGGGCCTTCCGATATTCAACACATCTGACACGGCGTGTTGCCGTAGGACATCTGACACGGGCCGTCTGGCACGGACACCAGATATCTAACACGGAATGTCAAATATCTGACACTGGCCATCAGACATCCAACACGGGCCGTCGAACATCTAACACGGGCCGATGTTGTTGTTATTGGGGTTTTGGGGCGCATCAACTGGCCGATGTTGCACGGGCTGACGGACATTTAGCACGGGCCGCCGAACGTGCGATGCACGCCGTCCGACAGATGGCGGGCCTGCCTGTTAGCGGCACATCGGGCCGAGTCCGTGCATCAGCGCGGCCATCGGCCGGGCCCGGACCCGGGATCGACGCCCCACAACTCGATCGATCCGGAACTATTCCGACCGGTCTGATCAATCGCTCGATCACTCCCACCAAGCTGGGCCAGTCCGCAGTCGGCTGTCATGGCCGACTGCAGTATGCAGCACAGTCCGCGTGCTGCCGGAGAGTCAGGCGCAAGGAGACTGCTCATGACTCTCAGGCTGTTTCTTTTTGTGTTCCTGCTCTGGTGCGGGTGTCGTCTTTCTTGTGGGACCGGTTAGCACAACATGTCTACAGATACGGCCGTTTCTCTTTAGAAAGGCCATTGGCAAAGGTCTTTCTAAAGAAGGCAAAGACAATGGCAAAGACAATGGCAAAGACAAAGGCCACATGTTACCCCAGGACACCCAGCTGTTCTTGCACGATCAACGAGAACGCAGGACAGCTGTTTCTGTCAGATCAACGAGAGTACGACACGCAGAGCCTCAGCTGTTCCTGCGAGATCGATAAGAGCGTGAGACTTACGAGATAAGCTGTTCTTGTGATACATGCCAGGGCCTGAGGTCCGGACTCTGCCACTCTTGTGGTACAGGCCAGGGTTTGCGGTCCGGACTCGGCTTTCCTTGTGTGACAGGCCAAGGTCTGTGGTCCGGACTCAGCTGTTCTTGTGCAACAGGCCAAAGCGCGCGACCCTACTTCCGTAAGAACTAACGCCAACCATCGGTCCGGCAGAATACGGAAATAGTCAGACCGTAGGCGAGAACAAATTTACATTTTCCTCGGCTACTGAATTTAATCAATTTCAGCGTGCAACTTTAACAAGGTGTCTGATTCCTGCGGGCAGGATGAGAGCGGCGTGTTGGGAATGTTCGCCGGCGTCGTTGCGGCGGCGAATTGCGGCCCACCGTGCAGCCGTCGGCCCGGTAGGTGCCGAGCCAACGGCCGCCACTGCGACTGGGCCGCTGCACGACCGTGGGGGACCGACGACCGCCGCCGGTGGTGGTCAGGCGCCCGGCAGCCACCTCGGCTCTGCTCAGGCACGGCTGAGGCCGGTGTCAGCACTGCCGGAAGTCGCTCGACTGCTGGCGTCGCTCCGCCAGAGACGACACTCACGCGCCAGGTGAGCAAGACTGCCGAGCCTGCCGTCCGCTGGATACCGCAGACAGCACGCTCTAGGCTCTCCCATAACGTATTCCACCGTAAAGGTCATAGGCGTCGAAAATCCATCAGACCGAGTGAAAGTACGCTGGACACATTCGGGGCTCGAATCTGGAACCTCCGGGTTACGGCGGCGGCGGCGGCGGCGGCGACATGACTGGACTGCACGGCTGAGCCAGCCAAGGCCGCGGCAGTGATGTGGCAGTGGTGGCAGTGATGGGGACAGGCAGGCAGTCGCCGCTCCGACCTCTATCGCCGCCTCTCAGAGCCGGACCACACCGGATCAGAGCCGGCCGCCGTGTTTCGATTACCTTCGGCGACTAATCATGTTTGGCAGTGGCGGTGGCGGTCGGCGACTAATCATGTTTGGCAGTGGCGGTGGCGGTCGGCGACTAATCATGCTTCACAGTGGCGGTGGCCGTCGTTAGTCATTCTGCACACATGTGCATTCTGGCCTTCTGTCGATGCAAGTGGTGGTTGTCCAATCGCGGGATCGGTGGCACCAGCCGACCGCAACTGTTCCCACCCACAGATCGACCGGTCCTGCAGTGTCGGCCCATATGTTCAGGAGACCCGCTCTCTGCCTTGAGTATTGGTCACCGGTCCTGCAGTGCCGGTCCCCTGTCTGGAGAGTCGAGTGCCTGTCTGGAGTGTCGGGCGCTTGTCTGGAGTGCCGGCTCCTTGGCCTTGAGTGTCCGTCACCTGTCTGGAGTACCGGCTACACGTCTGGAGTGTCGACTGCCTGTCTGAGTACCGGCTAGCAGGTATGATTGATTGATTGATTAATTAATTTATTGATTGATTGATTAATTAATTAATAGGGTTTTGGGGTGCGTTAAGCAGGTATGAATTGCCAGCCTATCTGTGGAGAACCGTGTGTTCCTTTACGACGCACTCCTCCCGTTTGCTGTATATATGTACTGTATATAACTTTCACGCGGAATGTCCGGGGAGAACCAGAAGTGCGCGCCGCCAGTGAGTCTCGACTGGCAACCCTGGGGTTACGAGACTGACGCACCAGCCGCCCCCGGCCCTATCCCAGCTCCGGACTGTCGGCCGAATCACAGAGTCGACCCCGCATAACCGGAACTGTCGGCCACCATTGTCCCAGCGCCGTAGTTTCCCGAGTCGAAGCATCCGTTCGCTGAGTGTCACAGCGACTATTCCAGTCGTGGTGCAGCACACACGGGACACCATCGGAGCGACTACCGGCTCCTGAGCGCCGACGGTGGTCGTGGCCGTGGCGACACCTTCTCTCTCCAATGCCCGCAGCACCTCACATCGCCACAGTCGGACCCACTGACCCCGGGGGCTGAGTCGGGATCATCAACTCACCGACCGAAACAAAACTGCCCACCGCTGATCGACACGGCATGCATTGTCGCCAGCACCGCGACAGTTGCGGGCTGTCTCAGCTGGAGCCGGGAATGCGATGTGGTGGTCAGCACGTACGGTCGGCACGTGCACAGAGCGGACGTAACGCCGCCGCTATCACTGCTGCATTAGTGAACATCTCGGCAGCCAATTCTGCGTCAGTCGGCGGACGGTTTGGCGCCTGAGTTGGCGTTCGCTTCCGCATTCCAGGCAACGTCTGCTCTCGTGTTTCAGCCAGCTTCCGTCTGCCGTGTTCCGGGCCGCAGGCCCGCGTCAGACAAGCGGAAGCTTCAACAGAAGGAGATGGACGTTCCAACAGTGAGAGATGGACTTTCCAGCAGTGTTGCAGAATATACTTCAAGTTACACTCAACATACTCGACGGCTAGTTCGTCGCACGGGCGAACTATAGCCGCGTGAACAGTCCGCAGCCGTGTAAAGTCTGTAGCCATGTGGACAGCCTGCAGTCGTGCAAACAGTCTACAGCCGTGCGGATAATCTAATTGTGGCATGTGAACAGTCTGTAGCCATGCCAACAGTCTGCATCCGTGTGGAAAGTCTGTAGGCGTGTGAGCAGTCTGCAGTTGTGTAGTCTGTAGCTGTGTGAACAGGCTGCAGCCGTACGCGCAGTCTGTGGTCGTGTGAACAGACCACAGCTGCGTGGTCAGACTGCCAGGCGACCATGCACCACACACCGCCTGCCGCCGCAGACTGCTGGCACAACCTCACAAAACCGCATCCGATCCGCCTCCGCCGGCTCATCACACCTGGCCGGGCGCCGGCCCATTCGCAGTTTTCATACGGGGCCCGGCATGGCCAGAACACCGCGCCAGCTGACGTCACCGTGTGCCGTGACGTCAGCGCCGGCGAGCGAGACTGGTCGTGAACGGGCGCGACCGACAGCCGGCCGGGCCGCGTGGCAACAGTTGCCGTGCCGTGGCTGCTGCCGCGCCGCCTCCGGCCGAGTCGACCGACGGCGACTCAAACGATGCGGATGTACTCAGAGTTAAGTGGTAGACTTGACTGTCGGCCGCCAGCCGCCCCGACGGCACAATAATAACGACGGCGGTCGGCGCACGCCAGGGTCAGCATTACGCTCCGACGACGCGGTCACTTTTGTCACCTTTCAGTTCGTCTTAGGATGGAATCAAGTTGGTTGGTTATTTGGGCTTACGGGCGGATCGACTGCGTTGGTCATCCAGCGCTCATTAGCATGGAATCAAGGTGGTGCTCATGACTCCAATGGTCGGCAGATGACTGTCAGTAGCAGCAGAGGTCGCGCTACAAGTCCCAGGTCACATATCAGATATGAAATCGAACACGAAATTCGGGTCTATAATTAGATATCAGATCTGCCAAAATGTTCCTGTCTCAGCCTATATATGAGACTCCACATGGTGAGGAGCTTTATACACAGCCTAACTCGACAGGAGTCCTTAAGCTGAGAAGAGGTAATGCAACATGACCCAGGACAAACGCAACGCCAGCGATGAGCCTCCGGTCAAGGTGAGGTTACACCGGCGGCCGGCATCGCCCGGGGCCAGATGACCCGGCAACTGGCATCCAAGCGAGGACTCTGCAGCCGCTCAGACGCCCGAGACCTGTGCGCTACCGAGGCGAGGCGATAAAAGGTCCACGCCCGGATACTTAAATGGGGTTGCCGAGCCCCAGCCAGCTGAAGTCGCAGACAAACTGGACCCAACACACCGCCCGCTGGAGGTCCGCAGAACGCCAGCCAGAGGTCCACAGACCGCCAGCCAGAGCTTCATAAACAAACGGAGCTCCACATACAGCAGTAACTGTACAGACGGTCAGACGGAGGTCCAGACAGGTGGAGCTCCACACACCGCCCGCTGGAGGTCCACAGACAGGCGGAGCTCCACAGACCACCCACCAGAAGTCCAGAGAGAGGCGGAGCTCCACAGACAGCCCACCAGAGGTCCACAGACGGCAGGAGCTCCACACACCGCCCACCAGAGGTCCACAGACAGGCGGAGCTCCACAGACCACCCACCAGAGGTCCACAGACAGGCGGAGCTCCACAGACCACCCGCCGAAGGTCCACAGACCGCCTGAGCTCCACAGATAGCCCACCAGAGATCCACAGACAGGCGGAGCTCCACAGACCACCCACCAGAGGTCCACAGACGGCCGGAGCTCCACAGACCACCAGAGGTCCACAGACAGGCGGAGCTCCACAGACCACCCACCAGAGGTCCAGAGAGAGGCGGAGCTCCACACACCGCCCACCAGAGGTCCACAGACAGGCGGAGCTCCACAGACCACCCGCTGGAGGTCCACAGACAGGCGGAGCTCCACAGACCACCCGCCGGAGGTCCACAGACAAGCGGAGCTCCACAGACCAGCCACCAGAGGTCCAGAGAGAGGCGGAGCTCCACACACCGCCCACCAGAGGTCCACAGACAGGCGGAGCTCCACAGACCACCCGCTGGAGGTCCACAGACGGCCGGAGCTCCACAGACCACCCGCCGAAGGTCCACAGACCGCCTGAGCTCCACAGATAGCCCACCAGAGATCCACAGACAGGCGGAGCTCCACAGACCACCCACCAGAGGTCCACAGACAGGCAGAGCTCCACAGACCAGCCACCAGAAGTCCAGAGAGAGGCGGAGCTCCACACACCGCCCACCAGAGATCCACAGACAGGCGGAGCTCCACAGACCACCAGAGGTCCGCAGACGGCCGGAGCTCCACAGACAGCCCACCAGAGGTACACAGACGGCCGGAGCTCCACAGACAGCCCACCAGAGGTACACAGACGGCCGGAGCTCCACAGACAGCCCACCAGAGGTCCACAGACAGGCGGAGCTCCACAGACCACCAGAGGTCCGCAGACGGCCGGAGCTCCACAGACCACCCGCCGGAAGTCCACAGATCGCCAGCCAGAACTGCAGACAGGCGGAGCTCCCCATATAGCAGCAGCTGTTCAGGCGGCCAGACAGAGCTTCAGTTAGGGAGTCAGAACTCAACTGGCGACCCTGACATCCGCCTCAACACAGCCAATCTATACGAGCTGCTCAACACTGTTGTTAATTAATACTGCTGCGGCAATGTCGTGTCACCGGTCTCACCCATTGATTGGCTGCGGGCTCCGCACCAATACACTTCGGGGTAAAGAGGTAGCCACTACACCAGCACAGCAATGACATCCAGACGTCGTTCGAATGTCGAGCGGCCACTCCGTTGGCTGGTCGACTCCCCAGGGGAGCAGCTATCACCCGGCCAGCTCCACCCCAGCCCAGGTGGAGCCAGCCGGGCTGGGGCCGGGCCCGGCTGGCCCCAGCCCGTCCGATGCACCCGTCAATACCATCGCGCCGCTCCAGCAGTCGCCAGCTGCCGCTGCGCCCGCCAGCTCGTGGCTCACATCGGCTGCCGCGCCTGCACTGTCTGGCACTGGACGGCGGAATGATGCTCTGGAGCCGGCGGCGGGCGACAGGTGACGGCAGCGCGTCGAGATGTCGTTCACTTGTACCACTCAAACCCGCAGTGGAGTCAGCCGTCGCTACCCGGCTGGCTAGGGAATGGCGCTGCCTTGGGTCACCACGGCCACCCCGATAACACTGGCCTGCGTTTCAAAACTTTTTTTTTTCAAAAGGTCGGAAGTTTTTTCAGCTGTTCTACTACAAGTTTCGTGTGCTGAATCCGAAAATACTATCCATTTTTGTTCTCGATTAGCTCAAGTTTTACCTCTATGTCAAAGATAAAAACTCACACACTGATGTATCAGTATGCATACTGCAGTATAGCAGTATGCATACTGCCGTTTGGCATTCTCATGGTGTGGCCCGAGGGAAAGGATCATACCACCGACTGCTATTTTTGTATGACAGATCTGAAAGGAGTAAATCGAAAGAAACAGAAGCATGTAAAATATCCGAATATGCCATCAGCCATCAAGCCAGTCCTTCATGGTCCAGATGTCCCCCTCCCTGAACCTGATGTCGACATCGAGTCATCTTCCGACTCTAGTGGGGATGAAATGGACGCAGACGAGTCTGGTGATATGAACCGACCGAGAACGATCGACCGGTACCGTTGAACCAAGCTGAGCTCAATGACCTAAGGAGGGACCTGAACTTGTCCAAGGAATCTGCTCCGAGTAGGAGTCTGAAGGCAGTTCTTCTGAACAACGGCAATAAGTCCGCGTCGATTCCTGTTGGGCACTCCGTGCAACTGAGGGAAACGCATAACAGGATGGAACTTTTGGTGTCTGCTTTGAACTACAAAGAGCATGGTTGGCTGATCTGTGGTGACCTCAAGGTAGTAGGTCTCGTCCTTGGGCTGCAGGGCGGCTAAACGAAATATCCATGCTTTCTATGCCTCTGGGACAGTCGGGCTGACAAACAGCACTATGTACAACGCGACTGGCTATCCAGGCACGCACTTGAACCTGGCTCCCACAACGTGCAGTCACGCTCCCTGGTTGAACCACAGAAAATCTTACTTCCACCACTCCATATCAAACTCGGCTTGATGAAAAATTTCGTAAAAGCACTGGAAAAGGAAGGACGAGGATTTGCATTTTTCAGACAGAAATTTCCTCATGTGAGCAGAGAGAAGCTGAAGGCTGATGTATTCGACGGTCCTCAGATAAGGGAGCTCATGAAGGATACTCGATTCGAAGAATGTCTGGAACAGTCTGAGCTTTCTGCATGGCTGGCCTGGAAGTCAATCATCACCAACTTCCTGGGTAATCCCAGAAGTGCGGAATACTTGAAGGTCGTCGATGAGTAGATGGACAGTTTTCAGCAACTTGGTGCTTGAATGTCGGTAAAAATGCACTTCCTTAGGTCCCATCTAGATTATTTCCCAGGTAACTGTGGACATTACAGTGAAGAGCAGGGAGAACGCTTCCACAAAGACATACGGGTGATGGAAGAACGCTACCAAGGTCGGTGGGATGTGAACTTTCTGGCGGACTGTTGTTGGTGCCTGAAGAGGGATGTCCCATCTGCTCAACACCGTCAGAAGTCCCTGAAAAGGCCATTTATTTCGCAGTAGTGTGTACTGTTGGGATGCGCTGTGAATTCACTTATGGTCAATCTGTTTGGAGTTTAAACCTTTATTTATGCTTCTGTCGGATTCACTAGTAAACCGGTCAGAGCAATGATTTGGTTCATATGAGTGAAATAACATATTTAAAAAATTGAGCTAATGGAACAAAACGGATGCAATTTTCGGAATTAGCATTAAAAACTGACCTAAAAACAGCTGAGACACCCTTGACCTTATAAATCACGCAGACCAGTGTAACGGGTGTGCAAACACGGAAGGTGCTTCTGCGTAGTCCGAAGGTGCTCAAGGCTCTTCTGCGTAGTCCACTTCCATCACTTAACCGATCTCATCCAGCGTCTAATCTCGAATCCATTTTCCCTACCTACCTACTCACCCACGAACGGTTCTGCAAAATCCCCTGGGCTATCCGTCCACTCAGATTCACTGAGGTCCACAGTCCAGGCTCCTCGGCCGTTCCCCGAGGCTGACGGAGCCCTGGAGGTTCAGCTTCTCTGTCGCATGGTGTCAGTTGTGGTGGGGATCTACACAGCTTTTTGGAGCTACCATTTCGGAGGGGAGGCGGGACCGTAGTGCCCTATACGGACCAAGCGGCAGGTCGCCTCGGGTTGGGGGGCCGGATTGTGGTCCGGTGCATACCGGGGTCGACTCTCTCGCGCTCTCCCATTCTCCCCATCTCTCTCTCTCTCTCTCTCTCTCTCTCTCTCTCTCTCTCTCTCTCTCTCTCTCTCTCTCTCTCTCTCTCTCTCTCTCTCTCTCTCTCTCTCTCTCTCTCTCTCTCTCTCTCTCTCTTCTCTCTTCTCTCTTCTCTCTTCTCTTTTTCTTTCTTCTTCTCTCTCTCTCTCTCTCTCTCTCTCTCTCTCTTCTCTCTCTCTCTCTCTCTCTCTCTCTCTCTCTCTCTTCTCTCTCTCTCTCTCTCTCTCTCTCTCTCTCTCTCTCTCTCTCTCTCTCTCTCTCTCTCTCTCTCTCTCTCTCTCTCTCTCTCTCCATTGCTGAAGCCGAGACTGAACGTCGGTCTAATCCCTGCTGAGGCCGAGACTGATCGTTGGCATAATCCCTCCTGAGGCTGAG
The DNA here is from genome assembly GCA_034440575.1 of Imbricaverruca yamaguchii. Classification (NCBI taxonomy): domain Eukaryota; kingdom Metazoa; phylum Arthropoda; class Thecostraca; family Neoverrucidae; genus Imbricaverruca; species Imbricaverruca yamaguchii. The sequence continues at coordinate 1,061,937 of JAOTOL010001558.1, forward strand.
ACTGATCTTCGGCATAGCCCCTACTGAGGACGAGATCGATTGTCGGTCTCACCCCTGCTGAGGCCGAGACTGACCGTCGGTCTAATCCCTGCTGAGGCCGAGACTGATCTTCGGCATAACCCCTACTGAGGCCGGGACTGAGTGTCGGTCTCACCCCTGCTGAGGCCGAGACTGACCGTCGGTCTAATCCCTGCTGAGGCCGAGACTGACCGTCGGTCTCACCCCTGCTGAGGCCGGGACTGAGTGTCGGTCTCACCCCTGCTGAGGCCGAGACTGACCGTCGGTCTAATCCCTGCTGAGGCCGAGACTGAGTGTCGGTCTCGCCGCGCCGCCCGACAGCAGAGCAGCGCTGTTGCCCGACAGCAGCGCGCTACATGCTGCAGCAACGCCCGGGTCGAGAGCCACTGGACTGGCACACTCCTGGCCGCGCCACACGCCACTATCGAACACATGGAGCGCAGCGGCAGCAACAGCGCAGACCGAGGCGCCTGCCGGTAGCGTCAGGTCAGCGACGTCAGCGTCGCCAGACGCTCCATCTCAGCCGCTCAGAGGCGCCGCGCGTGTCCGCCACATATCACGCCACCGTGTGGCGGCGGCACCACCAACATCGATTGCCTGTCAACGTCCGTCCGCGACCGCCAAGTGGAGCCGAGCCGGTGCCTCCCCGCGACCCAACAACATCGTCACCGACAGCGGCACCACGTCAACGACGGCGTCGACAGACAGCCTGACGGCGGCACCTCCGCCACTCAATCACACTTCACTTCCGACTTCAGAGACAACGTCTAGCACCGCCCCTCCGGGTCATCTCCGATCGACGACAGGCCAAATCGCCGGGGGAAAATACGCTGTCGGCTCTTGAGGACGTCGCAGGGTGGCGGCGCACTTCGCCGCGGCGTCTATCCACAGCGGTGGCGTGGCCGTGCGCGCGCGCATGTGTGCACGTGTGTGCGTGCGTGTGTGGGGCGTGTGTGCGGCGTGCGTGCGGCGTGTGTGCGGCGTGCGTGCGGCGTGCGTGCGGCGTGCGTGCGGCGTGCGTGCGGCGTGCGTGCGGCGTGCGTGCGGCGTGCGTGCGGCGTGCGTGCGGCGTGCGTGCGGCGTGCGTGCGACGTGCGTGCGGCGTGTGTGCGGCGTGCGTGCGTCGGCATCGTCGCACGCGGAGTCATTCATTTTTCAGTCTAAATGCGACGGCGGCTGTGGCGCCGGTCGGCCGGCCGGCCAGCGCGTGCAGAGGCGCGGCCGCACGATCAATGCGCCCGCCCGGCCCGGCCGACTCGCAGACTTGAGTCGGGACGAGCGGCGGCCGAGTAGACATCGAGAAGGTCCGCTGCCCATCACTCGGCACCCGTCAGCCCGCATCGCGCGGCGTCACGAGCTGCGCCAGTGTCCCTCCCTGCGCCAGATATGCCGACAGCGCAGGCGCCTTGACTGCCGGTCCGTTGCATCAATTCCCACCTCGGTCGCCAATGGTCTTTCGGACCACGACAAATTGTTCCACGTCTTGATTATCTTTCTGACAAACTTCAGCGCTGTGGTCGTCCATACACCGCACATGGCGATGTTGTCGCACACCATGCCGACTCTCAACCCCCTATGTCAGTTCGCCGGGCGTGATGCGGCTATGGCTGCGTCATCGACGCGTCCGGTGGGGTCGGCACCAGGCCAGAGCAGACACAGGCCAATGATGCCGTGCAAGTCACGCCAGCGTGTGACCCCATCACGTGGCCGAGCAGAGACTGAGCGACCCGACCCGGCGGGAGAGGTCACGTCACTCGGCAATACGAGATAACGCGACACGACTAGGCATGCTCGCTATGGCAAGGTCACGCTGGTTTCGATGAGCTGGGTTAGAGAGCTCACCTGGCTGCCTGACTGAACTTAACCCAGCTAAGTCCCGTTCAGCTCATCTAAGCCCATATGAGTTGGACTCAACTCAGCCCCACCCTGAAGCTAAACCTTGTCCAAGGTTGAGCTTTCATCTCAACCAACTCCAACTCAATATAAATTTACCAGGTTCCGCCGAGTTCAACTTCGCCAAGCACCTCTACTCCCCATCCCGCCACATCCCCCTCCACCACCACCGGCAGCGCAACACCGCGTGTCCATTTCCACCCCGGCCACAGCTACCTTGTGCGTGTTTGTCCGGCGGCGGACTGTCGCTGCGGTCGCTGGCCGACGGCGGCGTAGGCGGCCGATCAGGGCCGTAGCCGCGAGACGGCTCGCCGCCGTAGCCGCCGTAGTCAGAGCCGGGCGGCCCGTAGGCGTACTCGGGCGGCGGCGGATATGGGCCGTAGTCGCGCACGTAGCCGCCGGCCGGCGAGTACGGGTCATAGTTGCGCCTCGAACCTGCGCACGCATCGACGATGGTATGAGTCGACAGTCATGGTGGCAGAACGGCTGATCAGACTGACTCGGGACGTGCACGGGGTGGGCCTGGATGGTCTGAACAGGTTCTTCGAGTTTGGAGGTTGGACATCGAGAAGAACGGAGATGGAATATAATGTTGGCAAGACAAGGGAAGGCCAACGAAGGGAAGGAAAGGGAAGTAGAAGGAGGTACAGGGAAAGGAACGGACGGTTAGGGTAGTAGGTGGTGAAGTGGAGGGAAAGATTGCGAATGGTAGGGTAGGATAGCGTAGGATGGGGTAGGACAAGGTTGTGTATGGTAGGGTCATAAAAATATGGTGGGATAGGGTGTTTGTTGTTTGTTTATTGGAGTTTAGGGACGCATATAGGAAAGGGTGCGTGGTGTATGGTAGGGTAAGGTGGAGAAGGGTAGAGCACGGTAGGATACCATAGGGAAGGTGGGGAGGACAGGATAGGGCAGAGTGGGTAAGGTAGTGTAGGACACGTGGTGTATTTGTGCTTTAGGGCGCGTCGGCTGCATTGGTGGTGCATGACAGGCTATGGTAGGGTGGGATGGGGTCGGGAAAGGATAGGGTGGATGTGAAAGGGGTGGTATGGTGGAGCAAGGTAGACCAAGACGAGGCAGGTCATCGCAAGGCCAAGCCTTACCACGTCTTGGTTATGACATGCACACATACATACATACATACATACATACATACATACATGCACATATACATGCATACATATGCATACGTACATACGTACATACATACATTACATACACATTCATACGCAAGTGCATACGTACATACATGCATACGCATGTACGTACGTGCAAACAAAGACTACTGCAAACTAAGACGTGCACACACACACAGGGAACATGGGAGTCACATGAGAGCGGAAGCATAGCAGTCGCTGACACGTGACAAACACACACACACACGTAAGGAAGAAAACATGACGGAAACACGGGTGGTGCCCAGAGCCGGGTATCTTGTCACAGTCTTAAAATACAGTTCCGTCAAGTCGAATGTTACAAGGTAAGACGTTAAACCCTGTGATGACGTGGACATAAATGGGCAACACTGCGGGTCAAAGTCAACATCAATACGGGACCATTGCACATGTTCGCAAGTTAATCATTACATGCATGCCAGGAATCGGGTGCGGTGAAAACGGTCACCGCTGGTACATTTGAATATTGCAATCTTCATGAAAATAGTTCAGTATATTAAAACTCCGCCCACAGGAGGCAAAGATGTCCCTGTTATGCGTTGGTTTTCCACGTAAATATCGGAATTTTAGGACATTGCACTGCCCCCATGCACCAGTGGTGTCAATTGTGTTTATACTTGTGGTAAGCCGAAATGCCACATGGGAATAATAATGCGTAGGGCCTGTATCTTTCCATTTAAAAAGTGACGCATTACTCTAACGGCACCTGGTCGGTTTAGAACGGCGGCCGCTAGTCCAGACCAAAAAGGCACCAGGTGCCGTCACCGGCTCACGTGCAGTCCGGATGCCGTGACCTGATCAGCACGTGCACGCTGGGCACGCTCGCGCCACACTCTATCCGATGGCTGTGAGCGCAATAGCGGCCCGTCGGCAGGCGGCGCCGTCTCCAGCCGTCATCGTTAGCCGTCGGCTGTTTAATGGATTGGCGGCGGCCGGGACTGGTCCACACTGGGTCATCCATCCGTCGGCATCGGAGGCGGCGACGCGTACAAAGCCGGTGGGCCGGCGAATGGTGTCGGCAACTGTGCCAAACCGAGGCATTAGGCCGCGCCGCCACACAAACTGGCGCCGCAAAGCCGCAGCTTCACCCGCACAAACTCCGTCAAATTGCAGCTGCTCCCGAACAGGGTTCCCCAAACTGCGGTCACAACCAAATCGTAACTCCATTCAAACTCAGTCCGGCAAGTTGCGGTTGCATCAGAACCAAGTCCGTCAAACCCATACGAACCGGGTCAAACACAACTCCACGCAAACCGGGTCCGCTAAACTGCAGCCCCAACCACAACCTGAACCAACCTGGAGCTTCAGCTGAACGAACTTCGACAAACTGCGACGTCAGAAAAGCAGCAGCTTCGCGCACACTGCACCCTCACCCTATCAACACCAGTCGATCCAGACGGCGTCCTCACACGTACCAGCGCAGCCAAATAGTGGCCTCGCACCATCCCAGCTCCACCAAATTGAAGCTTCACCTCAGGGAACTCGGACAAATTGTGGCTTCACCCAAGATCAGTTCAACGCAATTCCGACTCTACGCTAACCAACTTAACCATACTGCGGCATCAAACCATCTAACCTGCTTCACTCAAACTGACTTGATGGAACAGCAGGCAGACGGAAGCGGACTCATTGGGACCCTACTCGACGAAACACACTCGATGGGATTCCACTCGATGAAACTGACTACATCAGGCCACAAACTCAATGAAACGCACTCCGAAAAATCACACTCATCGTGGCCAACTTCATGATGATGCAGGCGCACCGAAGCAAAGTTTACGAAAGGTAAAACCACGAGATGCGCCCCCGCCCCGCTGACCGGCGGCCATATCGGTGAAACCCGCGAGGTACGCCGCTGCGCCGCTGGCCGGCGGTTGTATCAGTAACAGTCGCACAGTACGGAGGCGATTCCTCATCGGTTTGTCCCGGACGGTACCAAATCAGAGGCTCTTCACATTCAAACCCCAAACCGAAAACCACACATACACCAACCATACAAGCCTCAGAGTTACAGCACGTCGCTGTCCGTGAAACGGTGGCCCACAATGGCTGCATTCCACCGCTGATAAAGCCCCAGAGATACAGCAGGTCCTGATGAATGACCACCAAAGCACTATCGTCCTGCAAGCCGTTTGTGGCGGGACCACTAAAACGCTCAGGTCCTCCGAGCCGTCTGGGGTAGAACAGCCAAAGCGCTCCGGTCCTCATTTGATACGCGGCAGCGTTCTCATCTGAGGCGCAGCTGAGGTCTCATCTGCTTCGCCATCGAGAGCACCAACACTCACACCGGATAACACGGGTCAGGCCAGTCCCGAACATCGCTCTCGACCCCAGAGTCGGTCCGCCAGCCGGCCTCGGACGGGGTCGCGTCAACTTGTCGGGGTCGACACCCGACGGGCCGCGAGACCACACAGAGCAATAGATGACGACACGACCGAGCCCTGTGACAGTTAACGACTTGTTTGGAGATCAGGCTCAGGATCACGTCGGGAATCGTGCCGGAGATCTAGTCGGAGGCGAGGTCTGGGAGCAGACTCACGCTCAGACTAAGGATTCTCGCTCGCGGTTGGGCCAGGAATCGGGTCGTGCCGTGCCGGGGATCAGTGTCGCCTGCGACGGCTCTAACGCTTGGCCGCGAACACAGCGACCAACGCCACCGACACAACAGCCGGACGTGTTTTACATCAGGACCATCCGCGCCGCCCCTGGCCACCAGCCGCCCGTCACCACTGGCCGACCACGTTCCCACCTGAAGGCTGGGGATGACCATCCCCGCCGCCCCCGGCCACCAGCCGCCCGTCACCACTGGCCGACCACGTTCCCACCCGAAGGCTGGGGATGACCACCAGATCTGGCAGACCGGGCTGTCCGCTACTGACTCGTCAAGTCCACTGCCCCCTAAAGGCCACCAGATCAGGCAGACCAGGCAGACCCATCACACCTGTCCGACCTTTTGCATCGGACAGATCCATCGCATCTCTGCAATTCCCCAGGCCAGAAATACCCAGCAAACCCGCCGCACCATGCACAGCATGACCCCGGATGTCAGCGCAGCCCGACATTCGAGCAGTCGTCGGTCGACTGCCGCGCACAGTCAGCCTCCAACGGTGCTCGCCTAAGGAGACGCGGCACCTCGACGGCACCGGACAGCGTTCAGCACGGTCCAGCGGCGCCCACAGCTCCTACTGTCCTGAAGGAGGTCCGATGCCAATTAACTCGTCCACAGGCGGGCGGCCAGCCCGTCGTCTCCACGCTGGTCTCGTCCGCCACCGACACGGCGCGCGCGCAGTCGTCGCCGTCGATGCAACACCGGCGGACCGTCGCAGCTGACGCAACGCCGGCAAATTGCGACCCGTCGTCCCAAGACCGCCTCCCGCCGGTACCGCAGTCAATTGTCGCCGGCGTCGGGCCGAGACAATGCAGCCAATTAGTCGGGCGTGGCGCGCCGTACACCGGCCGCCAGCCACGTCAGAAACGAGCCGAGGTGTGATAGACGGCGCCACGGGTCGAAGGTCAGCACACACTGGCCCCCATACGACATGCATCGGCGCAATGGTTCAATAACGCACTATCCGCCCAGGGGTATCCCAGAGGCTCCCATCGGACCAGGTAACACTGGTCCGATGGGAGCCAAATATACTGGTCTGATGATGAGCGTCAAGAAAACACTGGTCAGCTCATGAGCTTCAGGGAAACAATGACCTGGCGAGAGCCTGCCTGCATGACCACCTGCGTGCTGTGTTCTGCTCTACGCGGCCGGTGGAATAGGCTGACCAGAGTCCTGTCCTGCCGGTGCCGTGTCAACATCTGACACAGCACAGTGACCTCGCTCGTCGCCTACGCTGCTGGTCGTCTTCCGGCTTCTAGCTGCGGTGTTCCCCGGCCGGTGTGGTGTGGTGTGGTGTGTTCCTCAGCCCATCCGCGTGCACGCTGCCTGTACGCGCGGGTGCCTGTGACCTCGCTCGTCGCTCACGCTGCTGGCCGTCTTCCGGTCTCTGGTCTCTGGTGTCTTCCGGTCTCTGGCGTGGTGTGTGCCCCGTCCCATGTGGTGGGGTATGTGCACCTTGCCTTCATGTGCGGTGTCTGCAAATTCGAGGCATCCGCTTACTCAGCACGACAACCTGTTCCGTGAGCTGTGTGCCCGGCGCCCTTGCAATTCCCGACCAGCAGTCGGCCCTGCGAATTTCCACCGACGTGTGGCGGGTAACAGCGGCGGACCGAGCTCCATATGGCGCAACCTGCGGAACGTTATAGCAGGTGGTAAACCTGGTCGGCGAGTTGAGCCTTGCGTTCCCGCCGACCAGATGAATCAATACTTCGTGAACGTGTGCCGGCGCATGTCTGCCGAACTAGCCCTTCAAGTGCGGCACTCGACACTGAAGTGCCGCCAACCTCGTTCGGGTGGCTGAACTCTCACGATGTACCCAATGTGAGCTGACCAGTGACCACCTGGTGCACGTGTTTGCACCCTCCACGTGCGGTACCCGGCACGTGCCGCCTACTTCATGTGGGTGCTTGCGCCCTCACGATGTACCCAATGTCAGCTGACCAGTGACAACCTGGCGTACGTGTTTTTCGGCATGCACGTTGCTTCGGCCTGTGGGACGGACGGGCTCTGCATCCACCCACTGAAAGCAGGTTTCGGGACGGTTGGTAACTTAATTCTTCATGTTGTTAACTCCTGGCTGGCCACTTCAGACGTCCCTGGCCTTTGGGATGACGCTATAGTACATCCGATTTTCAAACTCGGGGGGGGGGGGGAGAGGGCGCATCGAACAGAGTTGATCGTTCGCGGATTTTCAAACTCGGAGACCTCTCTAATTCAGTCAACTTACAACACATTCCCATTGTTTTTGCCACAACCAAACTGGTAGCTAGGTGGTCACAGCACCAGATGCACCAGTACCTCACGTTCAACCATCTCATTTCTCCGACGCAGCGGAGTTTCCGTTCCAGTCATTCGATGGAAGCCGCGCTGCTTCAGCTTAATGACATTGACATTTCTTAGTTCTCAACATACATTCGCTACCATGCCAGAAGTGCTTAGCTTTGTGACTCCTCCGCCGGCTCCAAACTCTACTCCAGAGATCTTCCCAACATGGAAGTGTTCTACGCATCATTTCTCGGCCTGTGCACCTTCACTATGTTTACGAATGATCTCAGCCTTTTAGCAGCCCACCTTCAAATCAGCATGCCGACGACGCATACGTGCTGGTCTCGGGCAGAAAATACGAGCTGTCGGGACTGGTGGCTGACATGAAGTCAACACTCATCTCTTCAAGTTTGGCTAAAAATACACCGTCCCAAAAAGCAGTACACAACTGATGGTTTTCGGAGCACGTCAAAATCTGCGCAACCTACCAGAAATTCATGTTTCCTCCCATGACGCTACTCTCCAGCCCTGCTCCGAGGCCAAACAAGTGGGCGTTGTTTATTTTATGCCTGCCCCTCCTGCAGATAAGCATGTTGCAGTACTGAGTCACCGGTGACTCAGCACCCTGCCCCTCCTGCAGATAAGCATGTTGCAGTACTGAGTCACCGGTGACTCAGCACCCTGCCCCTCCTGCAGATAAGCATGTTGCAGTACTGAGTCACCGGTGACTCAGCACCCTGCCCCTCCTGCAGATAAGCATGTTGCAGTACTGAGTCACCGGTGACTCAGCACCCTGCCCCTCCTGCAGATAAGCATGTTGCAGTACTTAGTCACCGGTGACTCAGCACCCTGCCCCTCCTGCAGATAAGCATGTTGCAGTACTGAGTCACCGGTGACTCAGCACCCTGCCCCTCCTGCAGATAAGCATGTTGCAGTACTGAGTCACCGGTGACTCGGCACCCTGCCCCTCCTGCAGATAAGCATGTTGCAGTACTGAGTCACCGGTGCCTCGGCACCCTGCCCCTCCTGCAGATAAGCATGTTGCAGTACTGAGTCACCGGTGACTCGGCACCCTGCCCCTCCTGCAGATAAACATGCTGCAGTACTGAGTCACCGGTGACTCAGCACCCTGCCCCTCCTGCAGATAAACATGTTGCAGTACTGAGTCACCGGTGACTCAGCACCCTGCCCCTCCTGCAGATAAGCATGTTGCAGTACTGAGTCACCGGTGACTCGGCACCCTGCCCCTCCTGCAGATAAGCATGTTGCAGTACTGAGTCACCGGTGACTCAGCACCCTGCCCCTCCTGCAGATAAGCATGTTGCAGTACTTAGTCACCGGTGACTCGGCACCCTGCCCCTCCTGCAGATAAGCATGTTGCAGTACTGAGTCACCGGTGACTCGGCACCCTGCCCCTCCTGCAGATAAGCATGTTGCAGTACTGAGTCACCGGTGACTCAGCACCCTGCCCCTCCTGCAGATAAGCATGTTGCAGTACTTAGTCACCGGTGACTCGGCACCCTTCCCCTCCTGCAGATAAGCATGTTGCAGTACTTAGTCACCGGTGACTCGGCACCCTGCCCCTCCTGCAGATAAGCATGTTGCAGTACTGAGTCACCGGTGACTCAGGACCCTGCCCCTCCTGCAGATAAGCATGTTGCAGTACTGAGTCACCGGTGACTCAGGACCCTGCCCCTCCTGCAGATAAGCATGTTGCAGTACTGAGTCACCGGTGACTCAGTACCCTGCCCCTCCTGCAGATAAGCATGTTGCAGTACTGAGTCACCGGTGACTCAGCACCCTGCCCCTCCTGCAGATAAGCATGTTGCAGTACTGAGTCACCGGTGACTCAGCACCCTGCCCCTCCTGCAGATAAGCATGTTGCAGTACTTAGTCACCGGTGACTCAGCACCCTGTCCCTCCTGCAGATAAGCATGTTGCAGTACTGAGTCACCGGTGACTCAGCACCCTGCCCCTCCTGCAGATAAGCATGTTGCAGTACTTAGTCACCGGTGACTCAGCACCCTGCCCCTCCTGCAGATAAGCATGTTGCAGTACTTAGTCACCGGTGACTCGGCACCCTGCCCCTCCTGCAGATAAGCATGTTGCAGTACTTAGTCACCGGTGACTCAGCGTGCCGGCTGGACTCGCCCATGTTCGCCTTCACCTCTCAGTGCAGTCCCGCATACTCTCGTCGGCTCCCTGGGTATCTGTCAGGTGCGTTACTGTATCTCGGTGTATGGTAACGAAACAGAAGACAAAAATCCGGATAAAATTCGGACTTCACGGCAGGGATTACCTTAAAATCGGTTTTAACGGACAATTTTCAAATCGTGAAATAAATAAATATATCAATATATGAATACATACAAGAACAATTTCGGGGATGTGGAAAACTAGGAGTGGTGGGCATAGTTGGGTGCAATATGTCTGCTAACATGATTTGATAATTGAATTTCGTCTTGAACTGGTCAGGGTTGTCTGCATTACGAGCTGATATTGAAAACAACATGATAATATGAAGCTATTGTGTGTGAGAACATTCGCAACCGAGGACGTCCAAAATGTAGCAAACGGCATCGAACAAAAAGCCCCGTTAGTTGTTGACCCAAAGCTAACTTATGGAAGCCGAAAATACTGTTTTTCTGTAACCTAACCATTAAATCTTCGGGTGTTGAACGCAAACATGTGGCATAAAGACATAAGACATAAAGACATAAAAGATTAGTGCAACTATGAGCCACAAGGGCCCTTCTTGGTTGCACTCTGTACACTGAACCAATTGCCCACCAAATCTGTCAATCAGCCCTCCCTGTAATACTGAAAAGCAAGCCCTCTATTCTTATAATGATTGTCTATGCTGTTTTAAAGATGTTCAAAGTGCTGCTACTGACGATGTTTTCTGGCAGCTGGTTCCAGTGTTCCACTACCCTCTTGGTGAAGAAAGTTTGCCTTAACCTTGTTCTGCTGTGGTTAACTTTAATTTTGAATTTATGACCTCTAATTGCATCATTTCGGTTAAATTAAAACATTTCCCCAAGGTATCCTCTCTCCAGACCATTGACAAATTTAAAGACCTCGATGAGATCTCCTCTCAGCCTTCTATATCTAAGTGAAAACATATTCAATTTCTTCAATCTTTCCTCATATGCCAGGTTGCTTATGCCATTAACCATTTTTGTAGCCCTCTTTTGTACTCTCTCTAAAAGCCAACAATCTTTTTCATAGCTAGGAGACCAAGCTTGGATGCAGTATTCCAAAGGTGGCCTGACGTATGCAGAGTAAAGCTTCCTGATCACTTCCTCACTTCTGTATGATACATTCCTATTTATTGACCCGAGCATTCTCAGTGCCTTCTTCCTGACTTCCTTGGTCTGTTCTGATGCCCCCAGTTTTGTGTTTAGAATAACACCTAAATCTTTCTTCTGTTGAGTCACTGATAGCACTTGGCCACCCATCAAGTATGGAGCCTTCATATGCTGCTTACCTACATGCATGATTTTGCACTTATCAAAACAAGTGGCATAACAAGTGGCTAACTTTCGTCGTCGAACTTTTCTTTGACCATTCCAGGATGTCATTCATATAAAGGACGTCAGCATGCGGCCCAGTGGCGTCAGTATAACAATGGCAAAAAAGCCACAGGCATTGGCGCAAGCATATCGGAACTTAGGTGAGAACTCCGGCTCCATTTAAATAAATTTCTTACTCGATGGCATTACGTTAATGTTAAAATGTATAGTCTAGGGAAGAGGAGGAGGCATTCCCTTGGTTCGATGATGATTAGGATTGTGGGCGCATCGACAAGGGTAGGTCATTCAGCGCCTATCCCACTGGTTCAGCCGCCCATGACTGCAGGCCATGACAACTGGCCAAACTGTACCGCAGTACAGCTCACAAGAACCGGACAGGACGAGGAGGACCGAGAACGGGCTGTGCTGTACCGCAGTACAGCTCACAAGAACCCGACCAGACGAGGACCAAGAGCAAGCCGTGCTGTACCGCAGCGCAGCTCACAAGAACCGGACCGCACAAGAAGAACCGAGAACGGGCCGTGCTGTACCGCAGCACAGCTGACAAGAACCGGACCGGACGAGAAGAACCGAGAACGGGCCGTGCTGTACTGCAGCGCAGCTCACAAGAACCGGACCGCACAAGAAGAACCGAGAACGGGCCGTGCTGTACCGCAGCACAGCTGACAAGAACCGGACCGGACGAGAAGAACCGAGAACGGGCCGTGCTGTACCGCAGCGCAGCTCACAAGAACCGGACCGCACAAGAAGAACCGAGAACGGGCCGTGCTGTACCGCAGCACAGCTGACAAGAACCGGACCGGACGAGAAGAACCGAGAACGGGCTGTGCTGTACCGCAGCGCAGCTCACAAGAACCGGACCGGACGAGAAGAACCGAGAACGGGCCGTGCTGTACTGCAGCGCAGCTCACAAGAACCGGACCGGAAGAGAAGAACCGAGAACGGGCCGTGCTGTACTGTAGCGCAGCTCACAAGAACCGGACCGGACGAGGACCGAGAACGGGCTGTGCTGTACCGCAGAACAGCTCACAAGAACCGGACCGGACGAGGACCGAGAACGGGGCTGTGCTGTACCGAAGTACAGCTCACAAGAACCGGGCCGGACGAGAAGAACCGAGAACGGGCCGTGCTGTACCGCAGTGCATGCAGTGTGAGAGTTCGCTGTATTGTCGACACACGACACATGTGAGCCATCAGCCATCAGTGGGACACCAGTAATCATCAGCCACCAGTGGCACGGCGAGCGACACGCGACGCAGCTATTACACGGGGTAGCTACACAATACTGTGCAATGCTCTACACACGTGCTGTGGCACGGCCAGCGTTGCCGGTGTTACCCGGAACGCTACTGCGCCTCCGGAGAAAACTACCAGTGGTATGAGGCTGTATCTCTAGCGCTGATCCCGAGTAGGATGGAAGCGACCCGAGACTGTATCTCCAGCGATGATCCCGGGTATGACGGAAGCGGTTAGAGGCAGTATTTACAGCGCTGATCCCGAATAAGATGGAAGCGGCTCGAGGCCGCATTTCCAGCGCTGATCTCGAATAGGATGGAATCATAAAAACCCATCAACAAAGACCGTACAGAGTAATGCTTTTGTTACATGACTGCCAGCCCTCACTATTCCGGCATCAACCGATCATAAGACAGCTGGTAATATACATCACGACAAAGGTTACGATGGGATAGGACTATATCATGTCTTACATATTCAAATATTTTACACCATACTAAAGGCCTATTTCATCACATAATGTTCGGCCTTAGACAGAGACTTTACTACCTCCCCGGGCATCCGTACGTACAATTCACGTCTTCAAAGCCTTAAGGTTCTTCGTACAGTCCTAATATACCTCGTAAGAGTTTTCCAGATGAGTGTTTGCCAAGTACCGAGTCGACCGGAGCCAAACGTCGGGCGCTCTCCGTTGGGGGCACCGTGGGGCTCCGTGGGGCTCCGTTGGGGGCTCCGTGGGGCTCCGTGGGGCTCCGTGGGGCTCCGTTGGGGGCTCCGTGGGGCTCCGTGGGGCTCCGTTGGGGACTCCGTGGGGCTCCGTGGGGCTCCGTGGGGCTCCGTTGGGGACTCCGTGGGGCACCGTGGGGCTCCGTGGGGCTCCGTTGGGGCTCCGTGGGGCTCCGTGGGGCTCCGTGGGGCTCCGGGCGGCACACTCCTAGGACTGGCCTGTCCGGTAGCCGGCAGGTCGCGTCGCCACAACGGCCAAGGGTGCGGCACTCGCCTCGTCATGACCGACGCGGCGCGGCCACCGCTCGCCGCCGACGGCAGGGACACAAGCCACAAAATGTCATAACATGGTGTATAATAGGCGGAGTAAAACAAGGTGGAGATAAATGTCGTTCACCTCCACCCAGTACGAAGTCGTGAGTGGCTAGGGTAAGGCTTATCCTCAAATGGCAGCGAGCAACTTTTCCCGTTGCCTGATCTGGTACAAGGACCGCCGTATTCATCGACCAGACGTTGTCATTTAGCTCCTATATTCTAACCCAATTCCGCGTGCGGGTGGAGACCAGCCAGAAAGGAGTGTTCATCACCTCGCCAAGCAGACATCTCCAGCGACGAACACAGAGCTGTCGCGAAAACAAAGAAAAACACACGGCACAAACGCATAAAAAATTCACCTCACGCCATTCGTACACTCATGCACCTATGCGAAGCCTTGTCTGTACACCAATGAAAGTGGCTAGCTCACGGAGCTATACTACAATACTAAGTAGCTCACGGTGCTACTTACAAGAGCTCCGTGAGAGCTACTTACATTTGTAAGTAGTTCTCACATAACTCTTACTACTTACATTTGTAAGTAGTAAGTAGTAGCTATTGTAAGAGTTACTTACACTACTAAGTAGCTCACGGAGCTCCTGTACAACCCAACCGACACGGAACTAAACCAGCAGACGCAGCTGGACGGACGGTCAGGCTACAGCCGGCGCCACAAGGCCCGACATCAGACACCTGGTGACACACAGGCCACGCGCTCGCCGCCCACCGACGTGCTGGGCCGATCGGGCGTACGTCCGGTGCTGGTGTAGCGACCGGGAGGTCCTGTCGTTACCCCTTACAGTCAGGGGAATCGTGGTAGCAGGGACGCGTCTTTTGGAGCCAGAGGCCAATTCTTGATACCCATCCAGGTCTCTATGGGTTGTTTGGATTGCTTGGGCTTGTTGAAATTTCGATTGCCGGTGGTTAACTACCCAGGTATCTCACTCCGAGACTGGGGCACTTTCCGGATGTCCCCAGGTCTGCAACCCTGCCCCATTTTCCAGTAAGTTTCACGTCCAGAGCTGGAGCCGCGTACCGGTCTCATGACGTCGGAACGTGTTCGCTCTTCGCAGGGATTCGAAACCAGGGCTGAAATACGTGTTAACTTACGGAGTGTTTGATGGACATGTCAGGGCTTGGGCGTGGTGGGCATGCCAGGTCAATTGTTACAGTTTGATGAGCTTTCAAAACCAGTAAGATGTTTGCACGTCATGTTCATAAATGTTAGTCCCCAGCTAACACCATTGATGTAGAACACAACTATGTTGCACATTTTGAGCTACTAATTCTGCACACAAACGGGGGAGGCGGCTCCAGGACAAAGTAGCTTGGGGTGGCTTTCAACATGACAAAAAAGGAAGCCACTGGCACACCATGACATCCTTGTTGATTCCTTGGCAACTCATCTTGAAACATAAATTCCGGCATAGGCGGATCAAAGTCAGCTTTCAAGGCATGCTTAAGCAACGGGTTCATAGGAATCAGAGAGTAGGTAAGCTTGACTGTCCCTGGGGTTTCCGAACGCGTGAAGCTTTATGAATATGTATGTACCGACCGATACACCAGACTGTGCAGGCAAAGGCGGATCCAGGGGGAAAATTAGGCTCTTGCCCCACCTGTGTTCCTATGGATATGATTTTCCATTTCTAGACCAGCATTTAGTACAACATTACTCAATTGCTTCGTTTTTTTTCGAGAAAAAATCAGTTCATTACAAAGCGACCCATACGAGACAAAAGTTTCCCCCACAATTTCGGTTATCCTAGCTACGCCTACGACTTTTAACTTGACCTTCATTAGCCCACAATTGAAAGCACTATTCATTTGGAGTCGACTGGCAATAATTGGACCCGAATATAAGACATAAGAGTTGCAATGCATAAGAGTTTTACTATAACAAAAAATGACATCATTGCCCTCTTTCTTCTCTGTATCACCTAATTTCAAAATTCCGAAGTTCTGCTTTTTAAATCCTAGTTAACGTTGAAAGCCTGCGAACGGGTTTTCCTTGAAATAATTCCAGTTATTAACCAGCTTTGAAGCAGGCCGAATAAGCCGTCCTAAACAATGACATTAATTTGTCCTGCCCTACACAAAAGGGCCAGGATATTTCTAGAACCATGCACAGTCTTCTGCCATGCCTGTGCACTAGTATCCCTCTAGGGCTGCGAGCCTGCCTGGGTGTCTGGGCCCCCAGAGCTGGAGCCCTACCTGTGCGCTCGGATCCCTCAAGAGCATGGGCCTGTCTTGGTGCCCAGATCCTTCCAGGGCTGGGAGCCTCCACAGGGCGGGGAGCCTACCCAGATGTCCGGGCCTCCCCAGGGCTGGAAGCCTGCCCGGGCGTCTATATCTCTCCAGGACTGGGAGCCTGCCTGGGTGAAGTTCCCTCCAGGGCTGTGGCCAGCCCGGGTGCCCGAACCTCTCGAGGACTGAAGGCCTGCCTCGGCGCCTATATCTCTCCGGGGCTGGGGCCTGCCCGGGTGCCCGGTCCTTCCCAGGACCGTGGACCTGGCTGGAGTTGTTCGGGCCGCCCACGGACTGTGCGCCTGCCGTGTCCTCTCCAGCGGCGCTGCTCGCTCGGCCGGCGGGCCGAGCTGGTGTATCGATCATGCAGCGCTCACGGCAAGGCGCCCCGCGGCGCTGACGAACGCGCCGCCACCAGCCATTGGACGCCGCGCCAACCAGCTGAGGCGGCATCGACCGCCGCCGGACACGCCCACCTGAGCAGCTCCTCCCGGCCGGACGACACGCCCATATGAGAAGCACCCCCAGCCCGGCAGACACGCCCACCTGAGCTATTCCAGGCCCGCGGACACGCCCGTATGAGGAGCCCCTCCGACCCAGCAGACACGCCCACCTGAGCAGCTCCTCATGGCCCGCAGACACGCCAACCTACGCAGTCATTTCAGGCCAGCAGACACGCCCACACAAGCCGTCCTTCCAGGACAGCGGACACGCCCACTTGAGCAGCTCTTCCAGGTCCGCAAACACGCGCCCTGGGCAGCCCTTCCAGGTTGGCAGAGCAGCTCTTCCAGACCGGTGGACACGTTCATCATCCCAACATCCCTTTTGATTGCCAGGAACGATAACCAAGTCTTGGTTGAAAAGCACACCCACCTGACCAACCACGCTCACTTGCCCGCGCGAGCGAACCGCATACCCTGCAGGCTCCTAACCATATGAGTCTGGATATTTAGACCGGCAGAATGAAGGGTAGCTTAACTGGGATATGGATTTGTGGTCCACATACTGCAGCGCTTAGCAGTCAAATCGCTAAATCTGCAATAATTGTGCTTGTGGAGTTAACCTGTGGATGTGTCACCCCAGTAATTATTTACCGAAGAATTCGAAGGGAGTGCCATCGTGTAATTCGAGATGAAAGGTCAATGTCGTCTAAAATTACATATTCATTGCAGCCCGAACAAAATGTGACAACCTAAGCTTCGTTGGAAGACAAACACATGCTAATGCATTAGGAGAACATGAGGAAAATTACGTTCCCTAAGCACGCATATTTTAGACTACTTGATTGCTCCTTTTAGACGATCCTATACTGCGGTCCACGAAACACGGAAGGACGAGCGCCATGTCCAGCACATATTCGCTTTTTTACCACGAGCAGAATACGAAAATGTCATTTATGATAACTACGAGAAACTCCCAACAGCTGCTGGAACAGCACAGCCAACTACGTCGCCCGGCCGCAGCGGTCGCGAGCCACTTGGCAGTGAGCTTCGAACATGCAACCTTTCGGTATCTGACTCTGGTCAGCCCTGCACAACTGGATCCTGTCGCGTCATGACAATAGTTTAGTTTATTTGGTTGTTCACGACGCACTTTATGCACATTCACGGCTAATGGCGCCGCCCACACTGTTTCGCCGGTGGGCCGCGGGATTGGGAAATGTCCTGAGCGGCGCTAGTATCGACCTTTGGTATCCATAGCCCGACACCTTAACCCGTCCCGTCTCGGGGGGGGGGGGGGTTCAATCGCCCTTCCCCGGGTTTTTCGCAGATAGTAGACGAACGGCGCGCGGCAGCGCACCCAAATTTGGCATACCTTTTCCCACATCAATTTGGCATGCTGTTTCAAAATTTTGAAGTCGGGTCATCTAGGGTGAACGAGTTAGTCAAGGTCAAGTGAGGTCACCTCCAAAAAAGTTCAACCAGTCGTCACGCTTTTACGGATGCAGATATTTTAATGAAACTTTCATCGTTTGCTTATCTTTACGGATGCAACAAAATGTAGTGGAATTTTTCTCTTTTTTCTGGTTTAGAATACATATACATTTTGCGTATTTGCCAAATTGCAGTTCAAATATGGGATTCTGGCTAAAGTAAGCATTTTTTATTATGGAAAATTGACTTCCAACGTTTCTCGGTCTGCTGTACACACTGGAAAAGGAAAATGAAAGAAAAAATGAAAACACAAAGTTTTGAAATTTCAAAAAAAAAAGTATTTTGTGGGGCCAACAAAATTGTATCCCTGGTCGATTTCGCTGTCCTTCTCATTCCAAATAAAAACATTTTTTCTCATATATCCACAAAATGAACTCCCCAGAGTCAAAAACATAACGTAAGTTGCAGATTGCAATTGCATTTGCAATTGCAAACAAATTGCAGAACGTAAGTCGTGAAAATCTAGCCCCCCTAGTGACGTAACTTTCGGGGGTAAATTGTTTTGGAGGGTGGACCCGGACCCTACTCGTCGAGCGCTTTCCGATGACACCTCCTTCGTTTTCGTGCGATGCTTAGTTTGGATTTTAGAGGGTTTTCAACCGCACTCCCCCCTCCCGAGACGGGGTGTGAGGATGTAACTGGAAAGGCGGCGAGGGTTAACCATTCGGCCATTCGGCCATCCCGCCCCATGACAATAGTTCACCACGAGCGACGTTTTCGTGTTTATTTGCATGGGGTGTTTTCGCAGCGACCCGGACGACAAATATTCTATGATGTTACATCACAGATGACGTCATACCACAACTATTCTGTGGGACTTGACGAACGCAGCGACACGGACGACGTAGAATCTTTGTGACGTCACACAGACGCATACGTTTTCCCGTACTTGGTCGAAATTGGTCACATAATACTACCAAAAGTCAACCGAGACTTGCCTGTAAGCCACCAGCGCAGCCCAACCAAAACGTGTACTGATTTAGTGTCCAATAACAAAAATAGTTCGTTGGACTGTGCGGGTGGAGCACACGGCCTTCAACAGGTGTAACGCTCTTTGCGAATGAATGTGTGTGTATGCGCGTTGGTAGGGAGGTGGGGAGGTAAGGATGCCGAGGTCACTCAGGTAACAATGAGGCTATCCAGTATCTGGGAGCTCTCACCGCGTTGATGAAAGAGATACATATTCCGTTGGTGGGGATGACGAAAGAATGGGATGCATTCTGAATATTTTAAACTCAACATCCAGGCCGTAACTCACCATTGGGCAGGGCTAGTCTAGTCAAGTCTGCTCTGGCTATTCGGGTTTGGGGGCGCATCGACTGCATTAACTACGCAACGCCCATAACATCGTCAACCATACCAAAGTATTCAAGCGGAAGCTAATCCAGACGACGTAATATATAATACATTATCGAATCCATTATGTTTAAGACGTACAACTGAAACATCTCGATTTTACTGCATGCTTGACATGGTATAAATTCAGAAAACTTCATCTCGGAAAGCGGAATACTTGTCCTGACTGGACAAAGGGTGACTCGTCCCTCAGGACTTCCCGTAACAGAATCGAAGCACGTTCAAAGTGACGTCTTCGCTCATGGGCAAGTCGAGGGCACGCAAACAATATGTGCCGAACTGATAGTGTAGCGTGGTACCTTTGGCACGGTGACCTTTGGTCACCACCCATGAGGTACCTGTGGGTGCTATGACCTGGTCAGTGGGGCATATTTTGTATTCGTTGATGTAATTTCCAACAACATTATTATATTCCGGAGCGAAATCTTTATGATAACACTAATTCAGCTTTCTAATGTCAGCAATGCCAGCTAACTATGCAAATCGTCTGACTGCAACCAGCGCCAGCTGCGTGCGTCGGAGCAAAGATGGGAGGTACCGATTCAGTGATGACGCCTGGAATTTATCGGAGGGGGAGTTGGAGATGCATATTAAGGACTAATATACTGACATCAGATATCTGTCTCGATAGTCTGATGAAGGTGCTGATGCAATGCCGCTGCAAGTATTATGTGTCTGGAAATATGAGGTGCAGATTCGTGTCATCAGGGAGATTGTATTGATGGCTGACGTGCTGATTCAAGGGCAACATGCGCAAATGATCAACTGTGGTCGAAGCGCCCCAAAGTTCAAATAACCAAGGGTGACATAAGTGATTGCTAAGGATGGCGAAAATTCTGACCCATGCGTTTCACCAGGAAATTGAGATCAGGTAGGAGGAAAGTAATGGAAGCGGTAGATCCGGAGAAATTATAGATGATCCAGGACCACTTCGAAACCTTTGTCTGATGGATTAAGTGTCTGAGAGGTCAAACTCATTGGAGCGGGGAGCCCATATATTATTCAAAGGTAATTTTGTGAGCCTATGGATTTATTTATGCATTGCACGAAGGCCACAAAATCGACGAACCAATACCCAATGTTGAAATGCAGTGTCAAGTTGCTAAAATGTAATATTATATATATATATATATATATATATATATATATATATATATATATATATATATCATTTGGATGACTAGCTCCGCGGTTGGCCATTTCGTTGGCTACATCAGGATGTCTGGATGGTTGGTCGGTTAGGCAGGGAGGCAACAGCACCGCGGTGCTGTTGCCTCCCTGCCTCTCTGTCAAACCGGTGCGTCGGTTTGACAGTTCCCACGTGTACGGGCTGTAGTCGGGGGCCCGCCGACTGTGGGTGGGTTACCTTGTTCACTGCCAGGGCTGGCCGGCCGATATGGCTCCATCGTGTACGGGCTGTACTCGGGTGCGGCTGCGTAGTAGTCGGGACTCTGGCCGGGGTCAATGACCTGCCCGTCTGGACCGATGTGGTGCACCTCGCGGAAAATCTTGGTCGTGGTCGTTACCTGCCGGACAGACCAGGGACGGTCAGTTAAGTTCAGGTTAGGTCGCATAAGAGTACAATGAGCAGTCTACCCTCGTCGTGGTTGCGACGTGCAGAGCGAGGTCGGGTCAGGTCAGATGACATTAATCCCTGGCCGACCATCCAAGCGGTCGCTAGCTATAAAGGAAGTAAAATCCAACAAGACGAGCAACGTGTGGATGTTCAAATGGAAAATATGGTCCCATTAGCACACATCAGCCTCAGGACGGGCCCTGAGAAAACGGTGAGCCACAGAATCAGACTGAATGGGACACGACAGGAAAAGAGACAACACACGGTCTGCCGAGAGGCTCAACACACGGTCTGTCGAGAGGACGCCGTCAGCCCAACACACGGTCTGTCGAGAGGACGCCGTCAGCCCAACACACGGTCTGCCGAGAGGACGCCGCCAACCCAACACACGGTCTGTCGAGAGGACGCCGCCACGCCGCCACGCCACCGACCGACAGCCGGCCATTGCACACACGGCGCCTCCGAAGCGACCACGCCCGCACCGACAGCACCGTCCCAGCCAGCAGCAACTCGTCAGCTCTGCAAACACGACTCCCCCCATCACAGATGACGTCACGCCAGCCGACGAACTCGTTCGGCGACAAATGCCGGCCGATCGCCGCAGTCGGTTGATCCCGACTTAAGGTCGACCCATCCACACGTCCGGGAATCGCACTCGTTCAACAGTGATACGTGTCGATACGGCACGCGAGCAGCATGCCGGGCAGCCGGGTGCCCCTCCTCTGCCATAATGGCTGCCAGTGCCGATGGCGCAATGTGTACACATTTACTCAACACGAGCCATATTACAATGGCAGAGGTAGTAACTCCACGCATATTAAAAATATCAACACGAAAAACAATCGTCGACATAAACATTCCTCCGGCAGCGGTGTCTACGTTAGAACAGTAGGGTAGCCTTGTGCCAACTATGTGAGTACATTGGCGGTCGTCTAGAAACCCGGCGGTCGCGTTTCGGCGGTCGTCTATCGGCTGTGACGGTACCTCGGCGGCCTTGTATCGGCTGTGACGGTACCTCGGCGGCCGGTCTACCGGCTGTGACGGTATCTCGGCGGCCGTGTCTCGGCTGTGACGGTACCTCGGCGGTCGTGTCTCAGCTGTGACGGTACTTCGACGGCCTTGTATTGGCTGTGGCGGTACCTCGGCGGTCGTGTATCGGCTATGGCGGTACCTCGGCGGTCGTGTCTAGGCTGTGACGGTACCTCGTCGGTCGTGTCAGCTGCGACTCTCGTACCTGAAGTTGGTTATGTCTCGCCTGGGGAACTGCCGTGTGACGACAGCTGAGCCGACGGCCGGGTCTCGCCGGGAGGACTGCCGTGATGATAGCTGAGCCGACGGCCGGATCTCGCCTGGGGGACTGCCGTGATAGCTGAGCCGACGGCCGGTCTACCGGGGGACTGCCGTGATAGCTGGCCGTCGGCCGTGTCTCGTGGGGTGCCTGTGACGACAGTAATCTCGGCCGCCGGGTCTCGCCGGGGGGACTGCCGTGATAGCTGAGCCGTCGGCCGTGTCTCGCCTGGGGGACTGCCGTGTGACGACAGCTAAGCCGACCGCCGGGTCTCGCCGGGGGGACTGCCGTGTGACGACAGCTGAGCCGACGGCCGGGTGTCGCTGGGGGTCTGCCTGTGACGACAGCTGAGCCGACGGCCGGGTCTCGCCGGAGGACTGCCATGTGACGTAGCTGAGCCGACGGCTAGGTCTTGCCTGGGGAACTGCCGTGTGACGACAGCTGAGCCGACGGCCGGGTCTCGCCTGGGGGACTCCCGTGTGACGATAGCTGAGCCGACGGCCGGGTCTCGCCGGGAGGACTGCCGTGATGATAGCTGAGCCGACGGCCAGGTCTCGCCGGGGACTGCCGTGAGGGTGGTGTGTTTGGGGGACTGCCGTGTGACGACAGCTGAGCCGACGGCCGGGTCTCGCCGGGAGGACTGCCGTGTGACGATAGCTGAGCCGACGGCCAGGTCTCGCCGGGGGGACTGCCGTGTGACGACAGCTGAGCCGACGGCCGGGTCTCGCCGGGGATAGCTGGCCGACGGCCGGGTCTCGCCGGGGGACTGCCGTGTGACGACAGCTGAGCCGCGGTCGGTCTCGCCGGGGGACTGCCGTGATAGCTGAGCCGACGGCCAGGTCTCGCCTGGGGGACTGCCGTGTGACGACAGCTGAGCCGACGGCCGGGTCTCGCCGGGAGGACTGCCGTGATGATAGCTGAGCCGACGGCCGGATCTCGCCGGGGGGACTGCCGTGATAGCTGAGCCGACGGCCAGGTCTCGCCTGGGGGACTGCCGTGTGACGACAGCTGAGTCGACGGCCGGGTCTCGCTGGGGGGACTGCCGTGTGACGACAGCTGAGCCGACGGCCGGGTCTCGCCTGGGGGACTGCCGTGTGACAGGCGCCGTCGGCGGTGTCGTTGCCGGCTGCGATAAGCCTAGGCCGCGCAGCGCCGTTCGCGGCCACAGAATAATGGCGCACCCGCGCGTGATGAGCATATAAAGCGCGCCCAATGGCAGCATGATAAACCCGTGTCGTTAATTCTCTCTCTCTCTGGCCGTCGAACGTGCCTCGGCGTCAGACATCGACTCCGAATGCTGAGATGCCGTAACTCGTCAACCATCCCCTCCTCCACCCCGTCCCACGCACAGCAAGTACATCCAACGCTCGCGCGGGTACGATGCCCATTTATCAGCACGGTGTCATCCGGAATAAGGACGATAATCACACAAACGTGACCTATATACGCACGCGAGTGTCACGCCCCGAACCGCGAAGCCAAATTCCCACGCGTGTACCGCTGTATGCATTAAGTATTAAGGCGGCTCAGAACCCGATTACAATGTGAACACATTGGAACATTGCACGCAGTGATACGTTCGACAAGTTCTCTTTACATACAAACGTTGAGACATACCGAATGTTTTCCGTCTGCACCATTCCACTTGAGTGACGATTCAGGACAGATGAAAACTCGCACTCTTCATACGCTTCCTGCCCGCACCTGTCACCGTCCGCATGACGACCGATCGATGCCAGTTGCAACACAGCTCGCCGTCAGTTGGCTGCGGAAGGTCCCCCGTTGCGACCTTGCACCACGGTCGGCCGAGCCGACCCCGATCCGGTTCGGCTCTGGGCGGGATCGGGTGGCCGACACGGCGACTGTGGCCGGCTGACAGGGGTTGGCCGGCGGTGCGCGACACCTGCCGCAGCTAGCACCGACAACACGCCCACCGCAGCTAGCACCGACAACACGCCCACCGCAGCTAGCACCGACAACACGCCCACCGCAGCTAGCGCCGACAACACGCCCACCGCAGCCAGCACCGACAACACGCCCACCGCAGCTAGCACCGACAACACGCCCACCGCAGCTAGCACCGACAACACGCCCACCGCAGCTAGCACCGACAACACGCCCACCGCAGCTAGCACCGACAACACGTCTGCCGTATCATGTACACACATGTCCACCATAGCTGGCACCGACAGCACGCCTACCATACCATGCACACATATGTCCACCATGACAGCCACATCCATCATTCACCACGGCCAGCAGGTGACGACGTGTGCCCGCCCACAAGTTGTGCTGACGTCACACCCGACGGGATCCAAAGAACAGCGGGTGTCCGGATTGCGCGGGCAAAGAACAAGCAAGCTATTTTCGGCTCGATTGGTGGACATCCGATCCACCCAATCTGCAAAATACTCTTCAGCACGGAAAATCAGTTAGGTCGCGAGAGGGCTAAATATTGCTGCACGTCCCGTGCGCTTACCAGCTCTCCGACCAGGATGCCTAATGCATGGCACCTGCATAATGCCTTCGATCTCATGATGCAACGCCCTCCAAGTCGTGGCATCACGAAGCGCCGGTGCCGGCGCCCAGCCCCAGTCCCACAACAGATCGTATCCGGCTGCGCTCCGCCGCAACAGTACGGCACATTCTACGCCGCCATCTCCAACACCTGAGATCGGTCGCTGTCGACGATTTCAGAGACCCGCATCAGCCGAGCAGCGAGCCGGACATTTTCCCACACCCCGGTGACAGTGCGAACACGGGGCCAGAGTAAACGTCGCAGCGCACGCGGCGCCCTTCAGGGTCGCCGAGGAGCCTGACTGTCATCACGTCGCTTCATGTGCTCCCTCCATGTGCTAACGCTCCCAAGTCGACGCCATACCACTCCCAGATTGGCGACAATCACCCGCATTCACATTTGGCCTCAACCGTCCTGAACACGAGTCACGAACGCGCACGTCACCTGTCAACGGTCGGGTGCCCGGAGCTCTCGCAGCACGCCCGCGTGCAGCGCAGCTCAGGCACGTCCAGCGCAGCGCGTGCACGGTCAGCGGCCGGGCGGCGGCATGCAGCGGGCATAAACGTGAGCATTGCAAGCCAGGGTACGTCACCAGCGCGGCGGCTGGCCGATGGCAAAACCTTACCGTGCCCACCTGCTCCGGCGCTCCGCACCTGTCCGCTGCCAGTCGTATATGGTGTCACGCGCGGACCGACCGCCGCCCGCCCACCCTGAACTGCCCAACACGACCCGTCAACAGAGCAAATCATGTGACTTAATGCCGCCGAGTCTGGGTGGTACATTTGAAGTGCGGGTACATCCCATGAGTGGTTAGCTTTCTGACAGTTCTTGGCTATTTTGGCGACCATACGACACACGACGGGCACCTAACGAATCCCTATTTGTTTTGTTTATTTGGGCTTAAAGGGCGCTTGAACTGCTAGTGGTTGCCTGGCGCCATAACTGTTTTATTCTTCAGAACATAGTGTGAAATTTGGTATCTCTATTATTGGAAGGGGTATATGATAGCCTAACGAATCCCCACAATGCATTTAAGCAGTCCGGCGAGTACCGGACGGTGCCCGTGTCTCGGCCTGACGGCACGGCCGGCCGCCACTACCTGCTGCGTGGTGGACTGCTTCTGCGTGCGGCTGATAAGCTGCTGCTGCTGTCCGTTGGCCTGCTGCGCCGCCTCGGCCTGCTGCGCCGGCTGCGGCTGCGGCTGCTGCTGCGGCTGGTACTGCAGGTCGATGCTGTACCTGACGTCGCTGCCGTCACCACTGGCCACGGACCGGCAGTGCGTCAGTAGGAGACACGTGCGGTGGCCAGGTGCCGCGAGGTGCCGCGAGGCGCGACAAGCCAGCCGGCGCGGACGGCTCGACCACGGTCCACATGGGCAGTAGCTGACACCAAATGTCAGGGACAGGTCATGGTCAGACGCCGTCCACAAATGGCACCACAAAAGTTTGAGGAAAAACAACGGCACCTCAAATATTTTAAAATTATAGAACACATCAAGAACGTGAACAGTGAAATGTGCCAAAAGTGAAGTAAACCAAGAGCGAAGAGGAAGAACAGCTCATCAAGTCATTTTTAAAACTGGCCGGACGAACAAAACCCGCAAGGAAAGGCATAGCAGAAAATACCACTTAAATTAAATGGCTTGAAATACATTTATTCTATTGAGCCGTCCGCGCCATTCGCGGTAATGAAAGCCTGCAGCAAACACAACGAACACGCGTAGACAGACTGTGCGGATGTACGACAGAGCAAAAACATCCCAACCCAGCAGCCCAGGTATGACGACGGGATAACACCACGCGGAACGGGGCATGACAACGGGGTAATAACACACCAAACCAGGCTGAACAACTGGGTGAAATCACAACAAAAGGCAGCCATTCAGCGGTTGTAACGCCAGAGAAGACGGCGTCGAACAGCGGGTGAGTAACAGCGGGTGGGCACTACACGCATGCGCGGGACATGCACCAACAGAGCAGGCGGGGCTAACCTGCGACGCGCATGGCTGCATGCGCTACGGCAGCCACTGGCGATTGCAGGCCGTCATGAGCGGTCACAGGCAGTCACGTGGTCATAAGAGTCGCAGGAGGCCATCAGCGGCCACGACTGTGCCAGGGAGCCGTCAGCAGTCCGCCAGTCAGTCGTGGACTGTGGCAGTGGGCCGTCGGCAGCCTACCAGTCAGTCGCCCCGCAGCCGTGCCCAGCAGTCGTTCTCCGCTCAGTTTGCACACGGCCGGAAATGTTGCTAACGCCGCTCGTCCCCCCCCCCCCCAGCTCGTCCCATTGAGACGCCCCTGTCGCGGCCCACAACAACCGCATATCGCCGTACCCATCCAACCTTGCCGCGGCCCACAGTAATCGCGTGTCGCCGTACCGATCCCCGCCTGTCGACAGGCCCAGCGGCTAAGTGTCGCCGTACCGATCCCCGCTGTCGCCAGCCCCAGCGGCCACGTGTCGCCATACCGATCCCCGCCTGTCGCCAGCCCCAGCGGCTAAGTGTCGCCGTACCGATCCCCGCCTGTCGCCAGGCCCAGCGGCCACGTGTCGCCATACCGATCCCCGCCTGTCGACAGGCCCAGCGGCCACGTGTCGCTGTACCGATCGCCACATGTCGCCAGCCCCAGCGGCCACGTATCGCCGTACCGATCCCCGCCTGTCGCCAGGCCCAGCGGCCACGTGTCGCCATACCGATCCCCGCCTGTCGCCAGCCCCAGCGGCCACGTATCGCCGTACCGATCCCCGCCTGTCGCCAGCCCCAGCGGGCACGTGTCGCTGTACCGATCCCCGCCTGTCGCCAGCCCCAGCGGCTAAGTGTCCCCGTACCGATCCCCGCCTGTCGCCAGCCCCAGCGGCCACGTGTCGCCGTACCGATCCCCGCCTGTCGCCAGCCCCAGCGGCCACGTGTCGCCGTACCGATCCCCGCCTGTCGCCAGCCCCAGCGGCTAAGTGTCGCCGTACCGATCCCCGCCTGTCGCCAGCCCCAGCGGCCACGTGCCAAACCGGCCGCAGCTGAGGCAGGCTGCCGAACCGCCACGCAGCGGACGAGAGCAGAGGCGGGGGCGTGAGACACAGAGCGCAGCTGACGACAGGTCCGCTACCCGTGGGCGGGTTGGGTACACAGCGGTTCCAAATGGCGATTGTTCGGTGACGTACCCAGATGTGCGCTCGCCTATATCACCCGTCTTCCGGAGGCGGCGTCAGCGACCGGAGACCGGACTGTGAGCGGGCTTCTCTCTCCCAAGCAGTTTGCTGGCCTTCCGAGGGCAGCTCCCCGGCGGTGGGTGGTCAGTCACTCCAGGCAGTTCCCGAGAAGAGAACCACCTCCACCGGTTGATCTACACGGGCCACCAGCCTCCTCGGGCGTGACCAACATCCTTAACGCGCGCCCTGGAGGGCCTCGGAAAGTTACGCGCACTGGAGGGGGGACGGATTCCGCCCCCCTACGATCTCGGCTCCTACTGGGGCTAGAGCAACGAAATCCGCATGATCGATGGGCACGGTAGTGAACTCTATTGTGTGCAAATTTCATGATCTTAGGTCAATATCTTCAAGGTCAAATGAGGTCAAAATATTAAAATTTTCTGGTTTTGCGTGGATTGGCTTGTCATTGTTATGGATCGCTGTGATTGCGTTTAAATGCTCCAAAATTGGCATTAATGATGTTTTGAACATTACTAATGATACAATACAGATGCCAGATCAGCCATGTGACCTCAGATCACGTATATAGGAGCACTTTAGCAGGTCATTACCTGCTCCAGTTACCGGAACCGGGCTGCCAACCCGACTGCTCCGTTGGGCGGTTCGGCACAATCGGCTTCGCAAAGAAAGGAGTGAAATACATAAATAAAGTATGGAAACGCTTAGGCGCACAATGACAAACAGTAGATTTCTGGATGTGTAGGGAGTAGCATGTAAAGTGACATCAATCGCATGACAGTCATTTTAATTTTTGAGAACATTCCAGTTAACCAAGTTTGGTTCTATTAGCCTGTCATGAACTTGACCTGACTTGACCCTGGCGACCTGACATGACTTTTGAACTATATAGCATAACAAAATACGTTAAACAAATCGCTAGTGTTGTCAAAAATAGTTCCCTTTTGTCAATATACGGGAAGCGCATCAGCACCGATTTTTGTGGTCTGGCGATGCGAATTGTTTTTACTTTAACGGCCCCTAACTTGAACAGTTTTCGGCCGATTTTAATTTGTCTTACTTCGAACAATGCGCCGGTCATTTCCAAGTAGGTACGCCAAACAAGGGCGTGTATCGACCGGGACAATATAGAGTTATGTACGAAAAATCGGAGGGGTAGGCGGATTTCACTATCCCCCCTCCAGGGCGTCTGTTAACCTGTCATAAACTTGACCTGACTTGACCTCGGTGACCTGACATGACTTTGAAACAATATAGTATAACAATGTACACCAAACATGTCGCTAGTTTTGCCAAGAACACTTCCTTTTTGCCGATATACGGGAAGCGCTTCAGCGACGATATTTGTGGTCCGGCGCTGATAAATTTTTGAGTTTAGTGACCCCTAACTCGAAAAATGTTCGGTCGATTTTCATTTTTCTTGCTTTAAACAACGCGGTGGTCATTTGTAAGCAGGTAAACAAACAACGGCGTATATCGGCCGGTAAAATCTGGAGTTATTTACGAAAAACCGGAGGGGTGTGCGGATGTCACCCCCCCCCCCTCCTCCAGGGCGCGTGTTAAGGCTGCCTGTCTTCTCAGAATAAACTGCCCCCTTTCAGAGTTGTCCTTCAGCCATTTTATGCTGGTCTGCTTTCTCAGGGATGATCAGCCCCCGGAACTGGTCAGCCCACCTGCGCAGGCTCGAGCTCCCCGACCCGTCGTCGGCGGCGTCGCCGTCGCACGGCCTGCGCAGTCGGCAACACGAGCGGTCGTCTGTTCCTGCAGCTCCGCCGATGGACACATTAATCACGAGAGCACTGCTGACCAAACAGCGGCAGATTTATACGGCCGCCGGCCTCGCGCGACCAGCGGCGACAGCCGGGACGGCCGAGCTTTCGTTGCGACACGCCTTCACTTCGCTCCGCCAACGACGAGCCGTGGCTGCCAGAGCTCAGCCTCGCTAACCGCACGGTCGGTCCAGTATTCGCCGCTGGAAGGCGCTACATTTAACCAGCCGTTTAGTCTAATTATTGAAGAGAAAATTCTGAAACACCCCACCCCTTCAGATTTATTTTTGCTTGCGGGTATGTCGCACAAATGTATACAGTATACAACACATATATGTTGCTAATTTGCGTTGCTAAATGTGCACATAAATTAGAGCGGCTCAAAGTTAAGGAAACGGGGTTTGTGGTGGTTTCCAACACGATAGTAAAACAAGTTCGTTGTATATCATCACATAATGCTTGCTCTCTTGGGAATTCCCATGGTGAAATAATATTATTTTCGGCATAGGCGGATCAAGGTAAGCTTTGGACGGGTGACGCACCTGTGCTAGGTATGTTCAAGCAAAGGGGATGGTTCATAGTAATTAGAGTTGACAAGCCTGGCTGCCACTGAGGTTCCAGAACAATATGGAGCAGTTTTACAATGAAGCGTGCAGTTTTACTCATGCTATACGGACTGACTTATACACAATATGTTGTGGGTAGAGGCGGATCCAGGGTGAACAAACAACGCGGCTACCCCATTTTTTGTATACCTGGCGTCGGCTAGGATATTTTTTTATAATTTACACAGCAACATTAGGTATAGTATTACCAAAACACACCTTGTTCATATAAAATTGGGTCGAGTACGAAGACTTTTCGCTGGTAAAGTGAACGACATGGCATCGAGAGGCCACTCATTAACTATAGAGCACCCAGCAGCCTTCCAGCACTGCATAACGCATGACTTGGTTGGTTATTGGGTTTTTAGTAGAGGTGCGGTATAAAATTCAAGCACGTGTGAACAAAGAGTTTACACCTGCAGTCGATTGATTAGAACAACATATGTACAAATCAAACCAAAAAATCTTATTTTTCCTGGAACCCATCAGTGGCGCTCAATTTTTGTTTTTCCAGGCAATCACAATGGAGTGTTTTGCCAATATTTGTAGATTGGCCCCTAAATCAGCTAGAGCCGCGAAACAAAAACGAGCGTATTGCTCGTTACAAGAGAAAACGAGCAATACGCCAATGACCCGAAATTCTCCAATATCGGGTCATTGGCCTGACCTGGAAGGTCACTGTTTGACCGAAAACTGCAAAACCAGGTACCACTCGTTTTATCTTATAATGAGCAATACGCTCGTTTTTGTTTCGCGGCTTTGGCTCATCTTGGGGCCAATCTACAAATATTGGCAAAATACTTCATTGTGATTGGCTGGAAAATAAAAATTGAGCGCTACTGATGGGTTCCAGGAAAAATAATAATTTTTGGTTTGAATTGTACATATTCTGTTATAATCAATCGATTGCACGTGTAAACTCTTTGCTCACACGTGTTTGAATTGTATAGCGCGCCTCTAGCTTTAGGGGCGCATCGACTGCGTTGGTCATGCTGCGCCCCTTAACGCATCACTTAACGAAAAATTAAAATCGTACGTCCACAGGAAAAAGGAATCCCACGGGACGATAGTTCGACTAAATCGGTTTCGGACCCGACTGTTCAGGAAAAACGGCGACAGAAATAATGCTGCTGCTGCCGGCACACAACAGTAGGCGGATATTTATTGGCTTTTACGCCGGCACCATACATCCTTCATGGTAAAACTTTTCGTTCTAACCTTGCAGACCGGGACAAATTAGACTCTGTGACCAATGACAGCGTTCACCATTCAGCGCGGTGTGAATGATGAGCAGCTGGGGTGACAGACGGCGACAGGTGAAAGTGGCACCTGTGCACAGCTGTGGTGCGGTGGGGTAGGACGGGCTCAAGGCTATTTCATAAGGTGGGCCCACCAGACGCTGGCATAACCTTGGTCTGACCTGCAAACCAACAACTGGAAACAGCTAGTAATTGGACACCGAATGCTAACGCTAGCATCGTTTGCTGAAAAAAAAAACACCAAGATTTGTGTGAACACATTCAGTCTTTTGTGCTCTTGAAGTACATTCCGCGGACAATTACAATAATTTTACGTTTTTAAAAAATGTAGGAACCTGAACATATAATTTTACCTCAACACATAACAACGCATTTATTTCCTAAAATAAACCTATGCTCACGGTTCATGGAACCTGCGGTCGCTGCGGCTCTGCGGTCAAAATAGGCTCCGCCTACCATCGAAACGTCAGCCAGTACAGGGACGCGCTTGAACGTTGCCGCGGCCCGCCACAGTCAAATCACGAGTTAGATCACGCACGCGTTATTGCAGTATATATTTTTCCCACGCGAATATGCTGAGTCTTGTAGAGCCCTTCCCAAATCTGGCATTAGTTTTGCGCTACCAAAAATATGTTATGAAATATTGTGCTTAACGTGGTTTTCCCCCATAGCCCTCAATGCATTCTGCCCTCCAGGCTAGTTCACGGTTTTGCCGCTTGGCGTCGCCACTGTTCGTGGACCCCCTGGGACGAGCTGACGAGGGGGTCAGTGGTGAATGGGAATAAACCTACAGCCACCTATTTAAACCACTCGACACCGCCGATGAGTGACAAATTACAACTTCTGAGATGCACCACAACAGATACACTCCCGGCGGACACCAGGAATAATGCCCAGCTGGTAAACCAGTACCTCTATCATACACAAGTAATAGTGCTCCTAAGACACACCAGTATCCCAATGGTGCTCCAGTGCGCAAGAGATACACCAGATATAACGTCCCAGTAGTACACCGGTGGGCCTGAGTTCTCAGATGCACCGTGTAAATGTAAGTGTCACGTCAGTGCTCCCGAGCCCCGAGATCCACCTTGTGTGCTGTTCCAATGGCACAACGGTGCTTTTTGTTCCAATGACACCCCAGCACTCCAGACACACCACACAGACCTTACGCCTACAGTCGACACGACGGTGTGGTGACAGAAGACCTGCATCACGTGAACAAAGCTGATCCGACAAGAACCGCATCGTGCCAAACATAGGGCAACCGTGCTGGCCAACGCACCCCAGATAGGATAATTAAGACAGCTAATTAAGTTGCTGGCTTGCGTGGCGATTTATTACCACTGTTGGACACAAGTCGGATTAAAGGAATTGCCTACACCGGTAAGGAGTGAAGCGTTCCGTTGGAATCATTGCGACAAAATCGAGGTGTGGGAGAGCTCAGTATTTGTCCCACTGTTTCAAAGCTCAATTAAATACGTTTAAATACCGCGGCTTAGGGAGTGTAATGCCAACGATCTTGAACAAGATCGTTACGAACAACAGCGAACGTTTACGGAAATGTCACACAGCTGCGACAGCTAAAAGGAAACACGATCAATACCAATTAACATTAGCGATTCCAGGAGACAACTTGCACCATGGCCGTGTCGGGAGCGTTGGTTGCCACCAGAGATCTGCACCATCATCCCCCACTTCCGCATAGCGACGGCCAGCTACGCATGGAGCGGCCAAGCTACCACCGACACATCACAACGAAGTCATCACCAAACAGTGTAGCGGCTGACTGTCGGCGTCGGCGCGACAAACTCCCTCGTCCGCATGGCCTGCACTGTCCAGAGCAGCGGCCATGCACCCAACACTGCCGGCAGCTGACGGCGCCAAATGGGTACCACAGACAAACGGAGACATACATACATACAGACATACAGACAGACAGACAGACAGACAGACAGACAGACAGACAGACAGACAGACAGACAGACAGACAGACAGACAGACAGACAGACAGACAGACAGACAGACAGACAGACAGACAGACAGACAGACAGACAGACAGACACAGACACAGACACAGACAGACAGACAGACGGACGGATGGATGGAACAAATAAACAAACATACATACATGCATATAGACAACAGTAATAGTCAGACATCCAGCAGACTAAAGGTCATTGTCAACGCCATTTCGCACGTTCAATGATTTGAAGTAAGTTTGATGGAATGGTGATGTATGTGTGACAGCCCAATAAGGATACCAGTACACTTTTGACGAGGGCAGAGACATGAGCATTACACGTGAGATGGTTGTCGAAAAGCACATTA
Organism: Imbricaverruca yamaguchii; assembly: GCA_034440575.1. Classification (NCBI taxonomy): domain Eukaryota; kingdom Metazoa; phylum Arthropoda; class Thecostraca; family Neoverrucidae; genus Imbricaverruca; species Imbricaverruca yamaguchii. Next base: position 1,095,742 of record JAOTOL010001558.1, read on the forward strand.
AAGCTGTGGGATGTTCAGGGACTAGATCTTCTCTGAAATGTATAGTGATCGGAGTCATACCGCGGCAATTTGGTCGGAAACAACGTCAATCAAGTCGGTTTTTGTGGTGTTTACTTTAAGGCCATGATAATGAAGTCAATGATTGAGACCGGCGAGAGCAAGTTTTAACGAAGCTATTAGATGCGGGAGGAAATGTTTTTGCCGGAGACCAAAATATGGGTGTCACCATCATACTGCATCCGAAAATTTGGGGCGCCATCATAAAAAAAAATGGGACAGGATGGGGCTAAAAGATTATCCCTGGTCACGCCAATTCGCCCGGGAAGTGGTCTGAAAAGGCGACGACGCCCCTGGCCGTCTATACAAACAGATTCGGTGTAGCAAGGAGAGATCGAAGGCGAAGTACATTTGATCTGCTGCTCTAGATGGTACCCTTGGTCCTGTCTTCTTTGCTGACTCTGTTCTGTTTCATCATTCGCCACTATCCGGGCAAGTTACCTTTTGCGCATTGCTGTTTTTCCAGCACGGATGGCACCAATTAACTTTCCCGAGCCCACGTCGCAATTTCGTTTCCTAATTCCGGCCATGTCCAGGTATCGTTCCTCGGTTCCGTTTCTCGGCTTCCAATCCCATTTCCTGGTCTCTTTCACACCATGTCCTTCTTTGGTGCTGGTTTTCACCCTAATGCAGTTTCTGTTCCTAAGTCGTTTGTGGCGGGTCGTCACGCTCCCTTTTCCCATCTCTAGTTATGTTCCACTGTTCTATTCTACATTGAACTACACAGTGATGTTCACATAGTTCCCTTCCAAATTCCCGTTCTCCGGTCACGTTCTACGACTCTGTTCGTCTATTTCCTCGGTTCCGTTCTCAAATATCATTGACCAGTTCCGCTTCGTGACGCCGTTCTTCTGCCAATTTCCTGGTCTCATTCCCTCTACCGCCACACCGGGCTCCATTTGCTACATCCCTTTCCGTTCCCATACGACCACTACCCCTCTGACTTTTACCCTTTCGTCTTTTGTTCTTTTGAACTTTACCCTTCGACATTCATCCTTTCTATCAGTTGATATTTCCAACTTAGCTTTAATCCCTTCGACTTTTTGTCCTTTTGGCCATTCGTCTGTTTGACTTTTATTACTTCTACTTTTATGCTTTTGACATTTATCCCATTTGCCTTTTTTTTCGATTCGACCTCCATTCCTTGGACTTTTCTCCAATCGACGTTTTGTCTTTGATTTTTCGTCCTGGAATCGCCGGCAATACACGACGGCCGTCTCCCACACCGCCGCCACACAACGACCGGACAAACCGCCGGCGCGCCAGGGAAAGACGAAAGACTGGACACACAAACAGACAGAGACAGAGAGACAGTCAGACAAACAGACAGACAGACGGGGAAACGTAAGAGGAGAACACAGTGAAGGGTCGACTAATCGAGTGTGTCTAACGAGCCACTGGCGACGTCGGTGTCGGAACCGCTACACGACCGCGGCAGACTCAGCCGGCTCCGGCAGCGCCCTCCTGATGGCCGGCCGTGGAACAGTCAGCGGACGCCACGCCTCGCCCAACCGCCGCTGGCTCAAATCCAGCCACATGGAGATGCTTGCAAGGCTTGGGCTATGCGGCAAGGACAATGTGATTGGCCACAACGTGCACCACAAAGGATGATGTGATGTGGAATCCCGTGATAATTACTGGTACGTAGACGAAGGTTGTTGACCTAAGGATTTGTTAGCACCAGTTCCGGGTATTGGGGTGGGTGAAGGTAACAAGATAAAAGTCGGGTGAATATAGACACCTTCCCCTCCTGAGCCAGACACGAGAGGCACGGCTCCTGGACAGGGTTGAAAACAAAGGTTGTTCCTGGATCTCTGTCATCCAGAGTACTCTGAATGTTCTCATTTGGAGATTGCATGGTGCTGTTTGACAATGAACTTCTCTGTGATAATGTGCTCAAAATTAACTTGAAAGTGCATACTGCCATTCTCCTCACAGGTTTGAACGAAAAGTATCCCCGTAATTGATTCCCCATCACTTTTTCTCGCCACATCCTGGGTCACAAACCACAAATCCAGCCCAGTTTCTGGACGGCAGCTCTGGCGTCGGGGCGGGAGCTACGAACTCGAGACGGAAGCGAGCGCATGCCCTGTGGTGGAGACCTTTACCTTGGAGCCTGAGCGCTGGAGCTGGGGGAGGGGGAACGCTGACACGGAGCGCGGCTGGCTCCGAGGAACCAGTCCTAAATTATGAGAGGGAACTCTGGCTCCGGGACGAGGAGCCCGACTCTGCCAAAGCCACAGACGACACCACAAACACGTGCGACCTAAACCACTGCAGTCAGCCACTTACCTATGTGAGAACTCTACCCGTTTAACGGTGGACTCTTTTCGCTCCTGCACGCGCTGCATGACCCTGCCAGCGTTGGCGGCGACAGACGGACAGACACCGGGTCAGTTCACACTGGTCATTGTAGGTGTGCTATTGATCAGGAAGGTCATACCAGGGGAAGTAATGTCTGAAGTTTTTCTCTTTTCTCCGGCCACTGACAATTTACCTTCTTCCAGTTGTTACACGTTGTGTGTTTGGACGGTCACTACCAAACTGACTCAAAGTGCATGGGATGCAATGCACTTTGTGAGAGAAAAACACCAGTTACACGGTGAAAATATACCCTGCGGACTGCAAATAGTCATGCATGGCTAGGTCAGGGTGAGGTGGAACAACTTCGCTCAAGTTGACATTAAACAATTTCGATGTTCTATTCACGGATTCTCCAGAAATACTACAATAGTTGCATACAGCTGTTAAACAATCGGTCATTCTTTCGCGAAGCTTGCGAGCACATCTACACACACCAGAGATACTCATAGCCACTTGTATGACTGATGTGCTTTTCGAACAATACCCATATCTTGAGCGAAATTTGGTGCAATTTGGAGCCATATGGATGCCGTTCTGTCACATGAAATGCTGTTACTGAGTCACCATAAGGCAGCTGCATGTATTATAAGCACAAGCTACCAGAACTGCAAGGATGATTGCCAAAAGGAAATGAAGCCGCCGTAAACACCCAGGCGCAGGCTATTCCGTGAAGTACGCTTACTTTCTGCACTGACCCAAAGATACACGGCATGAAATGCGCAAAGACGGCGTTTCCAAGAGTGATTTGGAATGTTTTTTGTTCCACATAACTATCTTCACGCAAAAAGAAACGGAGAAGGCGATTTTATTGAACACAGTTTTAACGTCTTAATGATACAACTTGCAAAGTCAGTCGGGAGCCATCAATTGAATGACTATGGCTATTGGGTTGGTTAGATGCGTTTTATGGCGCCCTGACTAGCTTAGCGCCAATCAATTAGTGCCTATGGTTGTTGGTTAGCTGGGTTAAGGGCCTCAGAGCCAGAAATGTATCATGCAGGATCCATAACATATATTTCAACATTTCAATGCCATAGAAGAAATATCGCGATGGTGAGTACGAATCCCGAAATCTGATCGCTGACAGGTGGCGAAACCAGTCTCTATGATCGATGAGTTTCGAGTTGTCTCCTTATATGCTCTTGTATATCAAGCAACGCATTTGGTCCGAATAGAGCAAACTGCGTGCATGCGCTCAGAACATAATACGCGTACCCACTATACATTTAACAGCATGCATTGCCTTCTAGCCGAGGAGCTCCAAATCAGTTTATAAGCACCCGAGTCTCACTTGCACAACCTGTCCCTTCGCAGACGAGGATATCTTAGGGACCAGCGCGGCCTTTAACTTTAGTTCAACCGGGGACTTTATTGAATCCTCCTCCCCTATAAACCTGTCACGATTGTGACATAAGAATGGTGACCTAAATTCTGCGTACCTCTCCTTGCACCCTTTGTGCATCTCTTGGTAAGAATAACTACCTCGGGTCACCAGGTTACTGACTCAATCTAGTCATCTTAAAACAGTTTCATCAGCTGAAGAAAATTAGGAGCCGACCGATTTCCTCGGGACTTACAAGAGTGGTATAATGTGTTAATGCCAGCAACTCTCATCGAAAATATTTTGTTTTGCAAAATTGGCCTGACCTGACATAAAGTCGTCCTTTGGCCAATGTTCACCAATTTCAGTTATCTTGAGCGACATTCAGCGGAAGTTTAAAATCATCGTTCTTGTATGGAACACCACTCATCACATAATACCATAAGCTGGCCCACTAACTCAACTAATTGTAGTCAGATCACGACTTACAATGACGCCACATATGGCTTGTGCTTTGAGGGTAAACATGGCAAACTTATACTTCTGTAGTGTTAAAAAAATCGCTACATTTCAATTTAGACTGCCAAATTGCTCTGGAGCGACCCCGGTGTAACAGAAATAAACCTGGGTCATATGAGGTGTAATGACCTTAGGTGACCTAGTCGTCTCACCCGGATCTCAAAATTGTATTGAAATGAAACATGCTATTTCGAAGTAGATCGCTGGTTCACGGAAAAGTTCATAGCTGCAATGCATTATCAGACACGACCTTATCCCTGCACATTGCCGTTAATAATTGGCCTAGTCAAAAGCTGTGTGGTTTGAAACCCGCTCGTCGAACTAGACGGCAGCGGTCTTGGTTTTTACATTTACACACACGCACACACGCACGCACGCACGCACGCACGCACGCACGCACGCACGCACGCACGCACGCACGCACGCACGCACGCACGCACGCACGCACGCACGCACGCACGCACGCACGCGCACGCACGCACGCACGCGCGCGCACGCGCACGCGCACGCGCGCACACACAGTTTTCCAATTAGAGGGGGGTTCACAAAGGCAAAATGTTCAATGGTTCAGAATGGGGTTGATACCGTGCGCCGACCGGTCGGTCAGTGGTTAATAATGTCACGTCCGTTAACGATACCACAGCCCGCCACGACGACAGCCGCGCGAGCCCACACATTCTCACCGGCCACTTCAACCCATGCCGTCGCGCTCTGGTCCCAATGGGCTAGAGCTGCGGGTGAAGAAGCCGCACACACGTGGCACACGCACACCGCCGGACATTGCAGCCCCGCCCCGCTCGGCCGCCAGCGCCGCTAGCCGGCCGCCTCCAACCGCTCACACCGGCACCGCGCACGTGCGCGTGGCACAGTCGCGGCCGGGTCGGGTCAGGTCGGGCCAGGTCACAGTCCGACGCAAGACAGTCGGCATCGTCCAGGTACATTTGGCAGCAGCCGCATCCCTCCGGCAGACGGAACTTGGCGCCGTGCGTTACGGCGACAGCACGACACCGCCGCCGGTCGAGCGGCAGGTGGCGTCCATGGCGTCCCGACGAGTAGCGTCTGGGTAGCGTCGTACACGGGACCTTCATCCGTCTGCGTGGCGTCGTCCCCGGGACACCTAACCGTCTGTAGAGCCACCGCCGACCACACTGGATCTCAGGCACAACACCGGCTGCTGCCCAGACCATTATCATATACCATTATCGGCTGCCACCGGTAACGTATAAAAAGGCAGTCAAGGCCGCCGCTGACGGATCGACACACAATGTCACCCGACATTGTGTGTCGATCCGTTTTGTCGATCCGTGAGCTTCAAGCCGATCCAAGGCGTTTTGATTAGGGCGATGCCCTGCCTGGACCCTTAAACCCGCAGAGCAGGGTCGTGCATACTTACAGGCAGTCCGGGTTCGACATGTCGAGGTGGACCGATCCGTTCAGGGGAGCGTATTCGTCCGGCCGCGAGCCCGTCTCGGGCGTTACCGCCGCCAACTTCAGCTGAAACACATACCAACAGGTGTCACACACGGTACCGTCCCGGGTACTCACACTACTGCCGCCAACTTCAGCTGAAACACATGCCAGCGGGTGTGTCACACACAGTACCGTCCCGGGTACTCACACTACTGCCGCCAACTTCAGCTGAAACACATACCAGCAGGTGTGTCACACACAGTACCGTCCCGGGTACTCACACTACTGCCGCCAACTTCAGCTGAAACACATACCAGCGGGTGTGTCACACACGGTACCGTCCCGGGTACTCACACTACTGCCGCCAACTTCAGCTGAAACACATACCAACAGGTGTCACACACGGTACCGTCCCGGGTACTCACACTACTGCCGCCAACTTCAGCTGAAACACATACCAGAGGGCGTCACACACGGTACCGTCCCGGGTACTCACACTACTGCCGCCAACTTCAGCTGAAACACATACCAGCAGGTGTGTCACACACGGTACCGTCCCGGGTACTCACACTACTGCCGCCAACTTCAGCTGAAACACATACCAGAGGGCGTCACACACGGTACCGTCCCGGGTACTCACACTACTGCCGCCAACTTCAGCTGAAACACATATGAGCGGGTGTGTCACGCACGGTACCGTCCTGGGTACTCACACCGCTGGATTGCAAATGGATCAGTTACATCGCCATTTACCGACCAATTGATATCAACTTCCCGTTTTCACTTATGCAGTGCTTTCTTTACAAGTGTTGTTTCAGTAGCTGGCACTTCGTCCAGCGAAGCATCGCAAAGCATCCTACACTTCCCAAAGTTAGCCGTAGAATGATCGCCAAGTGGCCTGCTGCGCAATGATCCAAGCCCACATCGACAGGACTTTACACATTACGCTTGCAAATCACGGCTTTGGAGAGCGTAATTTTCCAACCATCGCATTCGGAAAACATCTTCCCGCTTTTCGCAATATTCTGTATGGTCCGTCGTGACCCAGTTCGCAATACATTTTTCTTAGGAATAGCTTTGAACTGAATATTTTAGGTGTATCCGTAGTATTCGTCCATAGCCATACCTCAACAATTTCCTTCTCATGATTATTTGCTACCGGAGCAGAAAGTAGAAAACTCCAGCAGAGCCGCCTGGTTGGTATTTTGAGTTTAGAACTCATCCCTCTTTGGTTGCCTCTGTGAAAGACAAAGAGCAGTGCTGCTCTTAAAGTAGCAATTAATATTGGTCTGATGAAACGGCAACCTCTCCTGAACAACAGTAAGAAAGGATCCGGCCATCGTCAAGAAGACCATCCAGCCCCCGGCCGGAAAGTAGATAATTTTACCGGGTTGGCAGCATCCCGGATGACAGGTACCTAGGACAGGTTATTCTGCCAGTCGTGGCGGGGTGGCAGTGTCCCGGATGACAGGTACCTAGGACTGGTCATTCTGCCAGTCGTGACGGGGTGGCAGTGTCCCGGATGACAGGTACCTAGGACAGGTCATTCTGCCAGTCGTGACGGGGTGGCAGTGTCCCGGATGACAGGTACCTAGGACAGGTCATTCTGCCAGCTGTGATGGGGTGCGAGTGTCCTGTATGACAGGCACGTAGGACATGCCATTCTGCCAGCCGTGATGTGGTGGCAGTGTCCCGGATGACAGGCACCCAGGACGGGCCAATTCTGCCAGTCGTGACGGGATGGGGCGAGGGGTGGGGCGAGGGCTGGGCGCAGCATTGGACGGCATTGTCGGGGGACATTCTACAAACTCTCCACACGGTACAGAGATAAGCCGAGCCGAGCCGAGCCGAGCCGAGCCGAGCCGAGCCGAGCCGAGCCGAGCCGAGCCGAGCCGAGCCGAGCCGAGCCGAGCCGAGCCGAGCCGAGCCGAGCCGAGCCGAGCCGAGTCGAGCCGAGCCGAGCCGAGCCGAGCCGAGCCGAGCCGAGCCGAGCCGAGCCGAGCCGAGCCGAGCCGAGCCGAGCCGAGCCGAGCCGAGCCGAGATAAGAGGCAGTACAGCCACAGCACCCACGCTTTGAAAATTCGCACCAAACGGGCCGCTAACCGCCGTTTAGCTACCCAGACCCTTCATGCAATGAGAATATTGCCACCTTCAGCTAATTTCACCGCCACTCAGAGGGGATAATTTTGACGGGAGTTACAAGCTTGTTGCTGTGACGGACACGTCGTTCGCAAGGTGCTATTCTTGATAATCGCGAGACACCGCTCGTAAGGTGTATGTTCGTCGACTGTCACTAGCTCACCGACCACAGCTCGGCGAGCGTCCGGGCCGGATACACGGCCCGCACACATCGCTGGTCAGATTCATCGGTAACAGCCGCAAAGCAAACCAGCATAGCCTCCAGCTCTTATCGTACGTAGACCAACCCATTGACCAAGCGTATATTTTGGAGAATGGCTGGGAACACGTGACGAATATATATATATATATATATATATATATATATATATATATATATATATATATATATATATATATATATATATATATATATATATATATATATATATATATATATCAAGTTCAAGTTTAAGCTTGAATACTCGCGGTACGCCACATTTTAAGTATACAAATTCTGCTCCCAGCAGAACTGATATGCTATGCGGCCGTGTTGAGACGGTGTCAGCTCATCTGCTGAGGCCGAGCGGAGCTGACGGCGGCCGGCTGCTTTTTGTTCTCCGACGACGATACATCGGACACAAAAACATGCCGTCGATCTCGGAATACGGCCGGAGCGGGACGGTGACGACGTTGGCACGCATAACCAGCTGGCACAGTCACCGGGGCGTGCGCTCACGAATCGCCAGGAGCGTGTCCTCTCGACTCGCACCGCCGCCAGTCTGCGCCATCCACTGTCTCGCAAACAGCCGGTCTCCAACCCTCTCCGCGGTCTGTTCGGAGGCCCACAGCATCACTCTCGCAGTTCGTCAGGACGCACAGACGTGGGCACGCAGATGGTTCGTCCGGGTGCCAGTGTTGACCGACTGATGGCCCACGGAAGTATATCTTGGACTTCCTGTAGAAACAGATGACACCTCGGGGTTTGCCAAGTCTCCGATGTGCACTGAGGCGCATAAGAGTATCTCAGTATCGTACAAAACCAATAGAATATCAAATAATGAGTGCCCAGAATGAGGTTCATGTCACGTCTCTGCTGAAGTGCTGTTCTGCTTTCGCTGAGGAAACTCTCTTGACAATCGCCGCTCTATTTGGATGCACGGGATATCATCAAAAATGCAATTGAAACCTTGTAAACATACGTGCCACAGGGACTCTCAATAACGAACACCGGAGGGGCGAGTTCGCCCCCCCCCCCTAATATCTCGGAAAGTACTGGAGCTAGAACCACCAAATTTGGAGGGTAGATCATGGCTGTAGTGAAATCGTTTTAGTATAAATTGCATTAACTCAGGTCGATGTCTTCAGGATCAAATGAGGTTGAGATTAGCTGCCGCACCCCGTCGCCGAAATCTTGATGACAATGAATGCCCGGCGGCTGGCCGGACGGTCAACTGTGCGCACCAGCAGTCCATATATGTAACAACGGATATTTTTTGCATAGGGCGCGGCTGTCATTTTTTAAGTGACAAGATTCCATTGCAATATTCCCGCCCGTTTCCGAGATATGATGGAAAAACAGGAGGGGTGGGCGGATTCCGCCCCTCTCAATCCGGTGCGTGTGCTAGGATGGGGGTGGACAACCGGCACGAACAAAATAAGCCCAATGCGCAACTACGCATATACCTATATTTCTGATATTCTGGTGCATACCTATATTGTATATACCAGAACAAACCCATATTGTATGCTCCAGTGACACCGTCTTTCATGCATATTTTGCGTCCTTTTAAATGCACTCTGCACCTCACTCTATTGGAAGTGCAGGACTTCTTCCTTGGCGCATTGCTTTATGAGTCCCCTTGCAGGTGCATCCGCCGATAGAGTCTGTAAGATGCACCGAACAATTTTCATTAAAATCAAATCTCTTAGCTGGCCCGTCTTTGTCAGGGCGCTATCGATGCGCCAAAAACAGTTCATAAGCGATCTATATTACATCCGCGCGTGCTGACACGGCTTGCTACAATACGCCAACGGCGGGAACAGCAAGGCAACCGCCGGGTCAACGCTTTAGACGTTATGACATCACACGAAGTGTTCACCAATCGATCAATCAGAGGTGGGTCGGTCAACGCTTGACGGGGTCGAGAGGGGGGTCGGTCAACGCTTGAGGGGGTCGGCCCAGTCCAACCATCACATACCGCAGCGTGCAATGCAGCAATCAATATATATTATATAGATAATCTATGGGATGCCTTCCAACATCGTCTTTTTTAAATTTGATGGCTGTCTAGATCGCTAAAAACCACACAGAAAAGCCCAGCGTTCCATGGCTTAACGGCGTCGGCAGCCTCTCACACTGGCTGGCCGAGAGCGGACTCGACAATCCCTCCGGGTGGGGATTCCAATCGACGACCCTGCAGCCAGGCGTCGCGAATGCCCCACCGACCGAGCTACCGCGATGCCGCCAGGATCTGCAAAATGCCCTGCTTCCCGGGCTGATCCAGGGGCCTGCTGACAGTCCACCCGCCGGATCTACAGGCTGCACTACAGATACCATGTCAGCCAGTGAACGGTGAACACTTGCCGGGTGCACGGCGCCGGCCAGTGGGCCGCATCCCGACGCTTGTCGGGCACCTCTGAGCGACCTCCGAGCACCCGGTGACCGATATCCGGCGACCCGGATCCACCCGGATCCGGATAGCACCCGGCGGTCCGGATCTTTCCAAAGGTCAACGTTGTTCGCAGGCACCAGTGGAGGCCGTGGCTCCCGCCTATCCGGTTTATATCCGGATTTATATCCGGTTTATATCTATCCGGTTTACACGAGCAGCAGTAATTCGAATTTACCTCCTAAACGGCGCACAGCCGAATTCACCAATGCGTGAAATCCATTCCCGGAGAAGGATTGGCCAGACTTTTGATTGGCAGATTTCGTTGGGATTGATGTTGAACAAGGCTGTTATCGGAGAGCAATCACGTTTACTCGTTTCTCGTTAAAAATTTAGCAAGTGAAGTGGTATAAAATAGTTCATTCAGTATATTTCACAAGATTCCTACGTCAAATAACTAGGGATGCATGCAATTCATTCGGTATGAAGGGGTTAAGTTTCCCATGTGGCCTTGCTTGCTCCATTAGTAGAATCGGCGCAAGGTTGTAAAGACAGAGCTTGGGTACGAAGTTTTGCATTTTCCACTGCACTTTAATTAGATATCCCCATGGAAAAAACTGAGAAGATTGCGCCGTTGAAAAGGTGACCGTCGTGCTGGAGGGCATACGAGACCTTCATCTATTTAGAGCGATCGACGGCAGGAGGAACCGAAATGTTCATGCAATCATGAAAATAATTTAATAATATCATGAAAATAATTTAATATCATGAAAATAATTTATACAGATACCTTGTAAGATTAAGAATAATCACATGCAGACCTTATTGAATAGCTGAGCACAACACCAAGCAAACATCAGCTGGATGAGCATGACGTACTGCAAACTCAAATTACGATCACTTCTCCCTACCAGAATGTAACAATCCATGAACCAAGGAGCGAACTGCATCAAGCCACAAATGCCACCGGAATGGCAAAGTCTCATATGCGTAGTATTCGGATAAATCAGTCCACACATTCGAATTTCAAATTTCACATCGATTTGCACGCATTTCTGAGATTTGTGGTCGTGGTTATTGGCTTTACGACACGTCGACCGTTGAGTCATGTAGCGTCGCCAATCTCTCACGCCAATTGGTCGCGGGCAAAGAGTAGCGACAGGTGAGACTCGGACTACAATCTTTCAACTGCGAGACGGGCAACTTACTCCTAGACTACTCGTCCCCGATTTGTGAGACTTGTCGCTTGCAAATGTTCCGAACGAACGCTCAAATTCGACCAGATCAAAATTACCTTTTTTTGTTTTCCATGTAAACTAGGTAATTAACGAAGTACACCACATATCCAGCTCAATTCCTCCTTAGAGTCCTCTTCTTTCCAACATATAGCGATATCCAATCGCCCTCTTCATTATCGAGCTACATCTCGCCACTCTCTCCACCGTTGAGCTACCCCCCGTAATCTCTCCAGCACTGACCTGTTCGTCGGTACTATTTATATATATATATTTTTTTTTTTTTTATATATATATATATATGGATATATGGATGGATGGATGGATGGATGGATGGATGGACTCGGGTGGCCAGATGGACGGATATGGAGAGAGTGTAGAGGTGGAGAGGGCAGATATATATATATATATATATATATATATATATATATATATATATATATATATATCCTATATTATATATCTTCTCATATAAATACATATATATATATATATATATATATATATATATATATATATATATATATATATATCTGCCCTCTCCACCCTACACTCTCTCCATATCCGTCCAGCTGGCCCCCGAGTCCATCCATCCATCCATCCATCCATCCATCCATCCATCCATCCATCCATCCATCCATCCATCCATCCATCCATCCATCCATCCATCCATCCATCCATCCATCCATCCATCCATCCATCCATCCATCCATCCATCCATCCATCCATCCATCCATCCATCCATCCATCCATCCATCCATCCATCCATCCATCCATCCATCCATCCATCCATCCATCCATCCATCCATCCATCCATCCATCCATCCATCCATCCATCCATCCATCCATCCATCCATCCATCCATCTGCCTGTTTGTGTTGTTCCATCCTTGTGCCTCTCCTTCTCCGCCGTGAAGCTGCTCTCCAGTTCAGCTGCAGTGTGCTCTCCCACAGTCGAGCACCCTTGTGCGGCTCTCTGCGGCACCGGTCGGCCGGCGGCGTGCCGATGTCGGTGGCGCCGCCGCACAGTGGTCCGTTGGCCGGCGGCAGCGGCAGCGGCAGCGGCGGCGTCCGACCTGGCGCGCAGGCCTCGGCAGAGTGCTCGCCGACCTTTAACGAGCGCGTCGAGTGCCGCTCGTTACGGCCGCCACGTCCGACGCGCTACTGCAGGGCCGGGCCGCTGCCGTACGGCACATCGCCGGCCGGCAACAGGTCCCGACCAGACGGTAGTCGCCCACACGTGCACGTGAAGACTCCTCACAGCACGTGAAGACGGCTCACGGCACGTAGAGGAGGTTCACGGCACGTGAAGATGGCTCATGCCGCATGAAGGCGGCTCACGCACGTAAAGACTGCTCATGGCACACTGCCGCCGGCAACGGGTCTCGACCAGACGGTAGTGAGGACGTGGAGACTAGTCACGGCACGTGCTGGCCTGTCACCCTCTACATGGCGGCCGCGCTGTCCGAAGGCAGCTGTGAAGTTCACCGATTTGTATTTGGCATCGTAGGGACATCCACACTAGTTACTGTAGCATGAATTCTTGTCCGAGTTAGAAAGGCCAACAGGTGTGAAACAAACGTATACATGAACATGCAAGAAAATGGATTATAACGACAACACCAGGCGACGATTAGCAAGACACCAGCACTCAAGTAGACGATGATTCAAACAGTAGATACATCAGCGAAATGACGAAGAACCCGTGAGACATACTAGTAAACTCGAGGGTCGGCTACATAGAAACGGGCCGCGACATCAAAAGCGTCGTCGTTCTCCCGCCTCGGTTCTGGAGCGAGGTGCACGGAACAATCTGTCCTGTCGGCACTTCGATCGCACTTCGGTCGCACCAAGTCGCACCAAGTCGCACTTTTCCAAAACGGCTGCCACGAGTGATTCCGGTTCACGGTTATTGAGCGAATTATGAGCGACCCATAATGTAAAGAAACATGTCAACTCCAATGCAGGCGACCACCAAAACAGCTCCACGCAGGTCAGAAACGCGGCCGAAGGTGTGTGTGTGGTGTCGCAAATTGGACTGACCAACGAGGGATCCAGTACATCCGTCGGCCCAGCAGGTTCACATGGGAGTTCCATTTCAGCGTTATGTCGAATGTGATACCTGATCTTACTTAATCAGAGGATGGCTTTGAAGGTGGCACCGCCAAAAATGATTTGCAGCCTTGGGAGGTTGAGCAGATTTTAGCGACCCTCGAAAACCATGAGCTAAGCTTTACTCACGTTTACTGCGGGGTCATTTGCGCTGAACCAACGACCGAGAAAAGCGAGTAAATTTTCCCATTAACCCTGGGATGACTACATGTATGTCGTCGGCGGCACGACCATAGCTGTCTCTCAAAATAGGGCCAAGTCACGGCAGTCATGGCGAACAGCAAGGGCCCGTGTTCGGATCCTTTGGACATGCCTATTCTGTTCGAGACAGGATACGACGTACGTTTCTCGCCAGCGTGGTCTCTCAACGTCACTGTGTGTGTCCCTCCCTGCAGATAGGCAGCGAACCAAGCTGTGTTAATCCTATAGAAGCTCAGTTTGCGAAGTAAAATTATGTGGTCACTGACATCAAAGGATTTTCCTAGGTTAATCAGAAGCGGCATGGGTATTCCCTCGCTATCGGTGGCGGAGAGGATACGGACTGTGACGGTTATGAGCGTGGTGAGTTATGAGAGAGGTTTCCGTCGGGCTGGACAATTCTTTCTACCATTTTAGTGATGGAAGGGACGTTGGAAATGTGCCAGAACCTGGACGAATTAGATGGATCGCCGAAATTGAAAATATAATTGAGGTGTTTCCAGAGGTCAGGAATACCCAGAGCGGATAAGGCAGAGGTGTCGATGGCGTGGAGGAGGACGTCACCGTTAGCGGGGAAGCAACTTTTCAGCACACGAATGCAAAGGTCGTCCGAGCACGGAAGGCCGAACTTCGCATGCCGAAGTCGGTTCGCTGCCGAGTCACGGCAGATGGGAGTCGAGGTGAGTGCACAATCTCCAACGCGGAGTACCCTGCAGGGGAGCAGCGTCCCGCAGAGTAGACAGGCACTTCAGCCGCTACTCGCGAGCTTATCGAGACAAACAAGTCATTGAGCTGGTCAGCCGACATAACTAGCATCACTCGCTGACCTGCCTTTGTACAGTTAACCACTGATCGAATGTGACGCCAGATTGCCGCGACTCCCTGCTCGTCCACAGGGCAGGGATGGCCACACCCTGGCGATCATGCGACATACTTTTCAATCGACGGGACAACAAAAAGCTGATGCCATGAACATCTGAGTTATGTCATATGTGATGTAATAGCAAATGAATTAACGGAACACTATTGGTACACGATGAACCTGGCTCTTGCTGTTACGGAATTCGTGATCCATGTGTCCGGCGGGAAGTTCCGGATGGATAAATACATTCAATGGAAATTAGGAAGCCGAACGGGAGTCATAGTAAAGCGATAAAAACCGCATATGACAAGCGCACGTGATAGATCACGTTTGGCGGCGTGCTAGTGATTAATGAAGACGTTACTAGTGTGTCTTTCCATTCCAGGTACTTCCAAGCAAGAATGCCAGTAATTAAAACTTCATCTTGCACAATGTGGCATGACACGACGCCAAAAGTAAATTAATCCAAGCTTTGTACACATCAATGCCAGCCATTCCATCCCTCAAGCGCCAAGGCACACACAGCACGCCACGGCGAGCCCAAAACCAACACCCACAAAAAGCAGCAACGGAGTCGGGCGAGAAGACCGGTGAGGCAATGACGCGACCGCACGCACCAGCTGGACATCCAGCAGCGGAGTGTGAGGTCGGGCCGACAGGCACCAGCCAGGCGTCCTGCAGCGGAGCGTGAGGTCGGACCGACAGGCACCAGCCAGGCGTCCTGCAGCGGAGCGTGAGGTCGGACCGACAGGCACCAGCCAGGCGTCCCGCAGCGGAGTGTGAGGTCGGACCGACAGGCACCAGCCAGGCGTCCTGCAGCGGAGTGTGAGGTCGGACCGACAGGCACCAGCCAGGCGTCCTGCAGCGGAGTGTGAGGTCGGACCGACAGGCACCAGCCAGGCGTCCTGCAGCGGAGCGTGAGGTCGGACCGCCAGGCACCAGCCAGGCGTCCTGCAGCGGAGCGTGAGGTCGGACCGACAGGCACCAGCCAGGCGTCCTGCAGCGGAGCGTGAGGTCGGACCGACAGACACCAGCCAGGCGTCCTGCAGCGGAGCGTCAGGTCGGACCGACAGGCACCAGCCAGGCGTCCAACAGCGGAGTGTGAGGTCGGACCGACAGACACCAGCCAGGCGTCCCGCAGCGGAGCGTCAGGTCGGAACGACAGGCACCAGCCAGACGTCCAACAGCGGAGTGTGAGGTCGGACCGACAGGCACCAGCCAGGCGTCCTGCAGCGAAGCGTGAGGTCGGACCGACAGACACCAGCCAGGCATCCTACAGCGGAGCGTGAGGTCGGACCGACAGGCACCAGCCAGGCGTCCTACAGCGGAGCGTGAGGTCGGACCGACAGACACCAGCCAGGCGTCCTGCAGCGGAGCGTCAGGTCGGACCGACAGGCACCAGCCAGGCGTCCTACAGCGGAGCGTGAGGTCGGACCGACAGGCACCAGTCAGGCGTCCTGCAGCGGAGCGTGAGGTCGGACTGACAGACACCAGCGCACACCAGTGGCCAGCGGCCGAGCGGCGGCACACCGACAGACACGCGCCTCCGGCAGCACGCCGTGATGGCATGCTGTCCGTGTCACTGTCCGCCGTGACGTCACACGGGCGTGTCACTGTCCGTCACGGGGGCCGTGGTCCGTCACGGTGGTTCGTACCGGTTCCGACGGAAGCTCCGATCACCCACCCACGTATGCCGCCCGAGGAAACGACCGCCGACCGTGCCCGGTTATCCTCCCTCACAGGACGCCTCGGACTCTGCAGGTGCGCCACTGGAGGAAGTGAGGGCCGGTGCGTCCGTTCCCCCGGCGCTTTCAGCCTCACTGCGCTGAAAACCGTTGTCAGCGTCGGCACAATGGCGTCCTGTGAAAAATCGCTCCCAGCACGGGCTGTTTCTCAGCCGGAAGATCCTCTGGCCAGAGGCGGTGCTCACCAGGCAAGCTCAGCGCAAGAGGAGCAGGCGGCTGCATTTCTACCGGTTTAGCAGTGCAAGTTTAGATGTTATCAGTCGTGTCACGAAGCAATGATTGTGCCTGTTCCCCAGTCTAGAGATTCAGTGCAACATAGGTGGGCGACACCAGCAGGTTCAGTCGCAACGTGTCTACTGCGACCCGAAAGGCTGCGTGTTCAAGAGTCAGCTTTGGAAACCATCGGCCACCGGTGGTCAGCCAGTGAAATCAGCCAACGACACCGAACGGCCTTCGCAGCTGCATGGTGAACGGAATCCAAACTTCTGCTGCAGATGGCAGTGGAAGCTCGCAGCCGACCCTCCCACCTCACGCGGACCACGATAGGAAGATGGTCTGCATTAGAGCTGAACCCTGGTCAAAATATGAACTTTGTATACGCATGTTCTGTTTGCATATACAGCAGTATTTGATTAATTAAGGTGAAGTAGGCAGAACGCACTATCTTGGCCTCATTCACTTTCAGAACATATATCGGAAATAAATCTCTGATCAAGACTCTTGTTGTATTGACAGGGATTCGCAGGGACAAAATGATACGTCACAAAACAATTCTTTAAGAATATAGGATCCACAACTCCAATGAAGCAGCATACTTAACACTGTCAAGCGCTGATTCGTTCGATATTCAGTGGTCTCTAGAATGCATGTAACATACAGAAAATCTGTATTTAATATACATGACATACCACAACAGATCCAGCTATCTAAACCGCAGCATTCTTCAGCCTAAAACGTCATGGCAATCTGGTATACAAGCAATATACCCGAATGGTCTGCCTTACTACTGTGTCCTGCGTCGCGTTCGTCTCCAGCATAAACTCTTTGATTCCAAGACTTATTTCGTTGTTACTAACGGAGCGTGTTTCAGCGTGGTTCGGCAGCTGTCCAGGATGTCCGGCGGCGGCTTCGTGTGCTCGAACAGCTGTCCAGGATGTCCGGTAGCGGCCTCGTGTGCTCGGACAGCTGTCCAGGATGCCCGGCAGCGGCCTCGTGTGCTCGAACAGCTGTCCAGGATACCCGGTAGTGGCCTCGTGTGCTCGGACAGCTGTCCAGGATGCCCGGTAGCGGCCTCGTGTGCTCGAACAGCTGTCCAGGATGCCCGGTAGCGGCCTCGTGTGCTCGGACAGCTGTCCAGGATGCCCGGTAGCGGCCTCGTGTGCTCGGACAGCTGTCCAGGATGCCCGGTAGCGGCCTCGTGTGCTCGGACAGCTGTCCAGGATGCCCGGTAGCGGCCTCGTGTGCTCGGACAGCTGTCCAGGATGCCCGGTAGCGGCCTCGTGTGCTCGGACAGCTGTCCAGGATGCCCGGTAGCGGCCTCGTGTGCTCGGACAGCTGTCCAGGATGCCCGGTAGCGGCCTCGTGTGCTCGGACAGCTGTCCAGGATGCCCGGTAGCGGCCTCGTGTGCTCGGACAGCTGTCCAGGATGCCCGGTAGCGGCCTCGTGTGCTCTGGCAGCCGCCCGGTGTGTTTCGGCAGCTGACTAGGATGGTCCAGTGTGTTTCGGTAACTGTCCATGATGACCCGGTAGCTGTTTCGCGCAGAGTTGGATTTATACATTGGAATCATTGATTTGGAGATAATAATTTCCATGCCATCGAAGTTGGAATGTAATTTTTTCTTAACACCAGCAACTTCTTTTGTAGCAACCCAATTTTTTAAATCCAATTTTTGCTTCCAACTTTGAACTTCGAAGCTTTTCAATATGCAGCTGCCCGATATGCTCAGGGAAGCTGCCCATTATGTTGCGGCGGCTGTCCAATATGCTCCGGCAGCTGCCTAATAAGTACCGGCAGCTGTCCGGGATGGTCCGGCAGCTGCCCGGGATGGTCTGGCGGCTGTCCGGGATGGTCCGGCAGCTGTCCCAGATGGTCCGGCAGCTGTCCGGGATGGTCCGGCAGCTGCCCGGGATGGTCCGGTGGCTGTCCAGGATGGTCCGGCAGCTTCCCGGGATGGTCTGGCGGCTGTCCCGCATGCTGAGCCAGTCAGCCACGGCAGCCATACAGTATGTGTGGGACGCCCGTGTTTACGGCCCGGCGCCGCCGGAAGTGAGGCGGAAACGACGCGCCAACCTCCCAAACAGCAGCGATCGCTTCTCCGGCAAATTACCAAAATAGCATCCGCCAAGCCACTTGCACGACCCGAGCGCTACAAACAATCCTAGCTTCGGATGTCCAAGCGAACTGCTTGATATAGAGAACAACTTGGTTGATAGATTACAGTGATTGATTATTTTGGCTTCGGGGAGAGCCAACTACGAGGTCATTTAGCGCCCATGGTTGAGAGATTGCATCGCATGTCTGAATATGAGGGGAAATAGCAGAGGTCATGAACAGCAGTGCTATACAGAGGCCATATGAATTTCCAGCGCACCCCTAAGTTATCACAGCACTTTCAGAGAACGCCATACCAATAAGCAGCAGTCACATGCAATGGACTTAGTAAGGACATGCAATACATACCTTGAGCGGTATGAACGAGCTTCACAAACACGGCTTACTAGGAATTATTGACATTTCGTTCAAACATTGTCGGGTTACATGGCAGGAAGTGCAAACATCAGAAACGTGGCTTGGCGTTACTATTCCTAACCATTCTCAGAATAAGTCCCCCTCCCCAAAAACTAGTGTTTTCAGCGCGCAGACCACAGTCCAAAGTACACTCAATGAGCATTACCTCAACAACGGCTCCATACAAGTGACTTACTAATGGGACACAATATCTTGGGCGGTATGAAAGAAATTAAACAACACGGTATAAAGGGATTACATAACCTTCTCGCTAGAAAAAAAAGTTCAGTTATATGGTTTCACTATATAATGCACAAAAATGTGGCTTGGTGCCATATATTCTTAGCCATACTTTGGATAAGTCCGAAAAACAATACATTTTAATTTCTTGTACTGCGTGCTGAATTCACGGATCTAGATAGTGATCCCATCTGGTCCGGAGAATACCTATATTTTAACTACACCGCATTATATAGAGGAACCCCGGTTATTCTCTTCGGTGCCACTCTTTGGCCACAATGCGACAAAGTTCCCGAATAATGCAAAGAAACGAGGTTGCAACCACCAGTGCGTGAGGACCCCGGAGCGAGTTCTCGTGCGGCCCGAGGCGGCCCACCAGTCCGAAACGCCGTCGCACGCCGGAAACGGAAGTCGCCGTCAGACGGACGTTAACCCCACCCAACTGTTCGGCACGAGCCGGCAACGGTACCAGCGCCAGCACCAGAACCGGTACCCGAACCGATACCTGAGCCGGTGCATGAACCGGTACATGAACCGGTACCTGGACCAGCACCGGTACCGGCAGCAGTACCAGCACTGGTACCAGTACCTGTACCCGAACCAACACCAGTACCAGTATCGGCACTAGGACCGGTACCGATACCAGCACCGGTACCAACACCACAGTCATCGGCACCACCGTCATCGGCATCGACACGGCTGCATTGTTTACAAATTCGCTCAGTTAGGTGTTGGCCGGATCAGGGATATAACCATTCAGCTCATGATTGGCCTGGCCTGCCTCCAACCAATCACTATCATACGCTCGCATAGCTCACATATCACATACTCGATCGATTTTGCAAAACTGTTTTCTCACGTGCACAGCCCAACAGCGACAGGAAAGAGGACGGTGGTTGTTTCTAGGATGAGCTGGCGACAAATCGAACCGGTATGCCGTGCCCGCCTTATCGCCCCAGTGTTGGGGGCCAACGCTTGACACGCGCTGCGAGCCATCTGACATCCACATTGGCTTAACATGCGGTTTGGAAATTTTCGGCGCAAAATGCGGGTTGCACACAGTGAGGCGTGGCTGGCCTGGCGTGGACGCCAGGCCAGCCAGAGTTTGTGATATGTGGAAGGCCTCGCTATTGGTCACCTGTTCCGCATGGCTTCGGTACGATTGGATCGACATTGTTGCATTGTTGAGGTACAGGGGCGATGGGTTAGTTAGTTAGTTATTAGGGTTTAGGGCGCATCAACTGCAGTGGTTATACAGCGCCCATGGGGCGATGGGGGAACGGACTTCGCCGAAATCGCCCGGTGCCCATGGAAAACGGTACATCTTTCGACCGGATCGCTGCGAATGCGTCGAGATCGTTTCACTGTCGAAGACATAGCTCAACAACCTATCAAAATATTGATACCAAATCGATACCTCTCTGCAGCCAAAACAACGGCAAAGTTTGTTAGTGGAAGTATTTTTGCTGCACGTGGCACATAGGCTCAAGGAGGGGTGCAAAAAAACAGCACTTCTCACAGCAATGTCACACGTGGGTCTCGTTCTCCAAACTGGCCAACAAGGAAAAAACGAGATTTTTTGCATTCACTAGGTTCATGCACGATCTAAACTTTTCACATTCACCAACAACCTGGCGTGCACGTGCAGTCTCCCATCGCGGCACAGTGGGATACACGTCGCGAGCGCAAAATGTGCCGTTCTTCCAACATTGATAGCCGCACACCCGCGAGCGCGGGGCGGGGCAATGCGGTCAGCGCCAGGCTGTTTGATCAAGTGGCGTGATGAGGTGCTGTCCTGGACCGTAAACAGCCCACAGGCGGCAGCGGGTCTCACCGCGACCGCGGAGAAACCACTCGAGCCTCGACACGGCTGAAGGCCAGTCGACACCGGCGGCCCGACAAACATCCGGTGCGGCCGTCCAATAACGGAACAACAGCGGCCGCCCGTCACACTGTCACCGGACGACCCGACCAGATTCACAGACAGCCACCGTCATCAGATGTACCGACAGACGACCCGATCAGATTCACAGACAGCCACAGTCAGCAGATGTACCGACAGACGACCCGATCAGATTCACAGACAGCCACCGTCATCAGATGTACCGACAGACGACCCGATCAGATTCACAGTCATCAGACTCGCGTTCGACGGTGGATGACGGGTCGTACGCGGTACCGTCCTCACTCTGACGCGGGCAAGTTGTTGGACTCGGCTGTTCGATGGCAATTTTGCTGGCAGGAGCCATTGGCACCAGAGTAGCAACTACCGAAAACCATAGCATTCAAAAGCGATGTCGAGGAGCGAAGTATCCCAGACCTGACTCCATAAATAATATTAACATTAAATAAGGTCAAAGGTTCGAACGACGCGGGAAGTCAGCTGCCCAAGACCCGGCCCTGGGGAAATACAGGTCACGGCCGGGTGTAGTCGGGTGTGTGTGAGGGAGACTGTTGCGCAGCTGCACAGTTTCGCCACAGCTACGACAGCGTGCCGGCGGGGAATCTGATCCACCCACCCACACCTGTTCTCATCTCCTTCGTTCCATACTTCGATCGTTTCATCCATCATGTTCTGATCCAGACCATGCCGGAGATGACCTAGTTACTTATAGGTCCGCTGTTCGATTGAGCGATTAGCTCGTATCCACATACAGGGTTGAACTGATCGCTATGAATAATCGAACCGAGAGGAATGAAGCGAAGTGGGAAGGTTTAATATATATCAACCCACAATGCACAACATTCAATTAAATACATCCATGAACCAGTTTTCTCTTCCTCCATACGCCAGTCAAGATAGTCCCCAGCTGCACTCGACTCTGGCAGCGGTGGCCGCTGCACCTGCTATCGGATGCGGCCGTCGCAATGTCAGCTGCATCCACTACCGGCGGCGGCAGCTGCCAGCCATTACCACCAGCCCGACGACCGCAGCCGACGACGGACGCGGCCGCCAGCTCCGACTCTGCAGCGCTATCAAACAGCAATCCCACCCGGCGGGCACCACTGGCTACCGGGCGCGACCGCCACCCGGGCCGCGCGTCACTGACGAAATGGCGACAAGTCGGCGTCGCACTCGACGCGGCCGAGTCGCGAGACCTGGCGTGCGGCCCGAGCCGGCCGGCGCCCAGTGGTGCCCGCCGCCCGGGCCGCGCGTCACTGACGAAATGGCGACCGAAAGTCGGCGTCGCACTCGACGCGGCCGAGTCGCGAGACCTGGCGTGCGGCCCGAGCCGGCCGGCGCCCAGTGGTGCCCGCCGCCCGGGCCGCGCGTCACTGACGAAATGGCGACAAGTCGGCGTCGCACTCGACGCGGCCGAGTCGCGAGACCTGGCGTGCGGCCCGAGCCGGCCGGCGCCCAGTGGTGCCCGCCGCCCACGGGCTGCGCCAATTGGGTTATCGCCGCGCCGCCGCGATCGATAGCGCGGCGACAGTGCAGACATGGTGACGGGCCAGAGACGGCCGCCACGTCACGGTGGTCACTTGACGCGGCGGTCGTCTGGGGCCGGGCCGTCTGAGGTGGGGCCGTCTGAGGTGGGGCCGTTTGGGGTCGTCTGGGGACTGAGGCCGTCTGGGGCCGGGTCGTCTGAGGTGGGGCCGTCTGAGGTGGGGCCGTTTGGGGTCGTCTGGGGACTGAGGCCGTCTGTGGCCGGGCCGTCTGAGGTGGGGCCGTCTGAGGTGGGGCCGTTTGGGGTCGTCTGGGGACTGAGGCCGTCTGTGGCCGGGCCGTCCGGGGCTGGGCCGTCTGGGACCTTAAACACTCAATGTTCATTCGCAATGTCGGTGTCAATTAATACACCTGATAAAGTAAAATAGTTCATCGCTATGTGAAGAGAATCCTCACAATTTGCATCGTAAGGCGATGGCGGTAAAATTTGAAGTTGCTGGAACACGGATAATGGTGGAGAGGTATATTTCGCACCTAGCAGCCGAAATATGAATAATGGTGGAAGGGTATATTTCGCACCAAACAGTTGACCGACGGATAATGGTGAGATGTGTATTTCGCACTAAACAACCGACTGACGGACAATAGCGGAGAAATATATTGCGCATTAAACAGCCGATCGACAGATAATGTTAGAGGCATATTTCGCATTAGGTTGAGAGGTGTATTTCGCTCAAAACAGTCCGCCGGTGGATAGTGGTATAATTCGCACCAAACAGCTGATTGACGGGCGGGTCTGGGACCCACCGCCGCACGATCAAACGGCCAGCGTACACTAACCAGTGTACGCTGGCCGTACACTAAGCGTACACTAACCACACGTGGACATTAGTCCACGTGTGTTGTCACGTGTGCACGGCAGCTCGGTGTCCAGTTATCACAACGGGCCGAGGATCCGCCGCGATACAAGCGGCGCCCCTGGCAGCCGCCCGGTTACATTGGTCCCTGGTCATCCAATTGTCATGGCTCACGTAATGACATGGGCCGTGATAAATACATGAACATGGCCCAATGTAGCGTGGCTTCCATGCACATTGATCCGTGGCCATCCATTTAATGTCATTACCTGACAGCCCGGCCACATTGGTCCCTAGTCATACATTTATCAGGGATGAGTAGCCTACGGGTAAGTTGCCCGTCTCACAATCGAGAGGTTGTGGGTTCGAGTCTCACCTGTCGCTACTCTTCGCCCGCGACCAATCGGCGTGAGAGATTGGCGACGCTACATGACTCAACGGTCGATGTGTCGTGAAACCAATAACCAACCAACCATCCATTTATCACTGCCCATGTCATTACCTGACAACCCGGCCACATTGGGCCCTGGTCATCCATTCAGCACCGCCCATGTCATCACCTAGCAGCCCGGCCACATTGGTCCCTAGTCATACATTTATCATTACCCATGCCATTATCCGGCGATGCTAGCGCGTCGCCACCCGGACAGTCTCTGAGGAGAAGAGGAGGTGAGATGGAGGGGATAGGGCGAGCGATATCTGAGGTCAGCCGGGAAGCCAGGACAGAGAGACAACTAGAAATTACCACAAGCATCAGCTTCGTCAATCCCAAGGAAATCCCAAGAAGTCGGAGGAAGACTACCACGTTCAGTTCCTTCCTGATTTGAACGTGTTCCAGTGTTTAGTTCCTTCCTCGTCTGAAGGTGCTCCCGTGTTCAGTTCCTTCCTGATCTGCATGTGTTCCTGTGGGTGTTCCTGTGTTCAGTACCTTCCTTACCCTGAAGATGTTCCTGTGTTTAGTTCCTTCCTGACTTGAACATGTTCCCGTGTTGGAATTCCGCTTCCATTAAAATATGGTGCTCCTTTCTAGGGTTCCAGATAACAAGACCTGCATGAAATGCACATTAAATATATCAGTTCATTAATTCAGTTCAGATGGAGCCAGAGGTCACGATAATACTGCAATGCATGACGCACACACATGTAGCTATGAAGATTGTACTACACTTGCTAAAAACCACGATAGCAAAAACTTGGGTATTTCAATTGAAACAAACGCAAAATGCATCAAGCACCGCATCACAGTCAGGATGGAGAAATGCTTTCCCGGGCATTCGTAAGGATATCATTGGCGATGAAGAATATAGAGACAGCCTTTCGTAACTGGAGCATTTCATACAAAATAAACAATGAATGCACACAACAAACGATGAATACTTAGCAATAGGTAAAATTGGCAGACAATACAGTATCCACCGTTTGGCGGTACACCCACATCTCCGTTGAACAGCCCGCGCACCCTGAAGACAGGCAATGCCAGTCGGCTTTTGTTGAGTTAGCTAGTAAGTTAGTTAATATGGCTTTATGGCGCATCGACTTCATTGGTCATGTAGCGGCTGTCGGCTTTTGTTGAATATGCGACGCGCGGCACTTGGTGACCGCGGCCGCGTGCATCCTGACGTATTGTCGCAGCGCGCCGACTCCTCTTCACAGTACTGAGTACCGTCGGCTGTGGCGCAGTCGCCTTCACCGGTCACCAGATTGGCGCAATGTGAGTCGAATCGACTTTGGAAGCGGTGCGCCCGCTTCAGCTGCCGGCCGCCAGCGGCAGCTCGGGCCCAAGCCATGATAAGCACGGGCCGCAGGTGCGCCGGTCGCTGATCAACGCCGGCTGGTTACTTGTTACACAGTCCACCATCGCCAGCCACACAACGCCGAGTTCGCCACCGTGACCTCCGTCGAATGACCACCAGTGTCAGCATGTATACACACATACTCTAGAATCTGGGAGGTGTCGGGGCGTCCAGTCATTAACTGGTCCGGACTGACAGGAGTCGGAAGCTGGCTTCTACCGGCAGGCATAACCTGCTATGGCTGTACTCGTTCGCTGAGCATCGGTCTGATAAAGGCGACCATTAACAGTGCTAACTAGATTGTCTGCCAATTCGTTCATCGTTTCAATGTTTGTTAGGCTGGTCCTCGCACTAGCATCATAGGCAAATTACTACATCATTTACCACAGCTTCCGACCATTGATCACCATACGTATTGAATGCAAAGGAAGGCATAGTGTAGTGACGCCAAAGTCCAGTGCACACGATCCTCATCAACTTGAAAAGAATGACCATTCGTTATCTATCGTCCAAATGTCCAAGTTGAACATACAAATTGTTGTGTTCCAACCAAATGCGGTTAAAAAAATTCCTTACAGTGTCACAGTGATGCCCTCGTAACACTAAATGAGTCGTCGTCAGCAAGGACATTAGTCGAGGAACGAGTATCGATTAGTTTAAAAAAAGACAGCCAGAATCACATTCGCACAACTCACTCGACACCAAGAACGATGGATTGCAAACCTTGGTACACAAAGGAAAACCTATCACCTGCTTCCCCCAGGCTCCATATTGCAGGCCTCGACCACCCAACTTCATGAACATGCACCCCGAACTACTCGTACCGCATGGCACCAACGCGTGTAATGCAAGCCACATCAAGGAACATTCGTATCTCGTATACAATCAGCACGTGGTTCTCACTGCAGCCGGCCCACGTGTGTGCCGTTGCTGCGTTACAATTAATCTGGATTCAAGTAGAGGAGGGATAGGAGGGAGCAGACGACCGATGGACATCGGTTGACACTCAGGTCGGCCCAAGCTCCAAGGCTCGTTGAGGCGGTACATTTAACACGTTTTACGTGCTGATCGAGCTTCACACCGGCGGGCGGTATGCTCCAGGGTCCATTCCGCAGGGCTACATTGAGTGTGCATAATATACGCAGCGCAGACCGATGGACTGTCGTATTCGGTAACGTACAGCAGGAGCAGCAGCAAGCCCTCCGCATCAGTGCATGGATGTAAGGTGCAAGTCCAGCCATCAAACGGCGTAGGCGTAGGCCAACCAGTCAGCACCCTGGTGACCATCACCAGACGCTATCCGTGTGCACCAGCACCAGAAACCCCGCCTATCCCAGGAACATTGCAACAGTCTGGCAGCGGCACAATGTTCAACGTTGCCCGGGTGGCTAGCGTGGACAGCATAGTGCATGGCCCTTTTAACATTTTCGCCTCGGTTCCCATGACAAGACATGTCATCACAGCCAGCATGATCGATGTCAAAAGGAAGTAGAACAACAAGTAGCAATGGGTTTGCATCCAACAGTACACTGGATGGTCAAATTTTGTATTTCCTTATCCGCTGGACTGTTTGTTTATGAACCTTGTTACTGGCATACCGTACTGCCTTTTTCAATTGGCATGCTTATGTATCTCTTTCTCAGTCATCTTCTGTTGTTTTTCCTCGTATCTAGATGGAAATGTACAATTTCTTATAAAGGTGGGAGGACACAGGATGTTCAAAGACAATCAGTGGCAGGCAATGACAAGATCAAACACATCGTGGTAGCAAGCTTCTGTTAATCATCAGTAGCCGGACATCGTATTCGGACATTCGATCTGATGATAGTCGGCATGGCGGAATCGCAATATGAGATGCTATGCTGACATGTAGCTCGAGCCTCGCTGATAGAATGTCCAATCTTGTTCACGCCACGTCGCTGACACAGACACCAGACACAGCTCGAGAGAACTCAACTCCAGAGAACTCAACTCCAGATTCAAGAGAACTCAACTCAAGAACTCAACTCAGACCAAGAACTCTAACATCTAAGAGAGCACGAGACGCAGCGCGAACAGCTGGCGAACAAGACGCAGCGAAGCCGGTCACCACCAAGGCTTCGGCGCCGCAGGCACGGCGGAGCGACCATTGCGAAGGCAACACAAAAAGTCTGGCGGTGCCGCAGGCGTGCTGTGCAAAGCCGCGCCAACGCCAACTGCCTCAGGGCCAACTACAAGCGACTAGACCAGCCTACCACAACTACATCAGCTACATCTAGCCCAGCTCTGCAATACGCCAGGTGGGTCCGGCGGTGCCGCCAACCCCCCCCACATACCGCCGATATCTGTAATTTGTAACCTTGTGCACCTATCTCTCCTAACCCACGCCGAACCCACAACCAGACATGAACTCAGACACACTGGACACACCGACGGGCGACTTCTACATCTGCCGCCGGGATGACGGGGAGCCAATAGGCTCCCTTGACCCCTGGACGGTGGAGGAGGAGATCACCCGCCGGACACGACAGCCCCTACACGCACACCAGATACGCTCAGGAGCACTCCTAATACAATCATACACCTTCAGTGACGCAGAAATCTTGACACACATTACTGACATCTCTGGCATACCTATCACCATAACACCGGCCGCACATCTCAACAGCTCTCAAGGCATGATATACGCACGGGAGGTGGCCTGGATGACGGAGGAGGATCTGGCTATCCGATTTAGGAGCCAGGGAATCTCCTCCGTCTACAGACCACCTGCGCCAGTACACAAAGAAAACCCACACACACTCATACTGACCTTCAACACCAGACAGCCACCAACACACGTTAAAGCCGGCTACATTAGGTACAAGGTCACACCACGAGCACCTCTCCCCCGACGTTGTCAGTACTGCCAGCGGTACGGACACTCGAGGGCGGGGTGCCACGACACAACACTCACCTGCGCAAATTGCACAGGACCACACGACGTGAACACGTGCACCTCCACTACACAGCTCTGCGTCGGTTGTGGCGGGAACCACGCCTCCCGGGACAGGGCCTGCCCTCGGTGGGCTAGGGAGAAGGAGATTCTCCGTCTCGTCCACCTTGAGGGCTGGGCCCTGCCGCGGGCAAGGTCGTGGGTCAACAACCAACAGCCGACGCAGAATCTACAACACCATAGCACATCCACACTTTCGACACAGACACAAACATCATATACGAGCCCACTACCAACCAAAGAAACCCAGACAGACCCAGCAATCATAATCCGGCCTCAACCCACAACAGCAAAACAAAACAGACCCCGATACTACTCACCACCGGAACCGCAACTAGTGCGAGAATCACTTAACACATCGCCAGTCCCAGAACCATCAGAATCACCGACATCATTCACAGTGCGCAAGAACCTCCGCGTCCACTTCGAAACATACACAGACTCAGACGACGACAATAGTTCAGAAACCACAGTCACCACCCACGCACCCACAACAAGATCAACCACAAACTCCACCGCTACCAGCAACAAAAAACACACCCGCGCCAAATCCTCGCGACACTAGCCAATACCCTAACACCCCCAGTAACCTAATCTCTCCCCAAGTCTGCCCATGACGTGTGGATATGTGGAAAAAAAGAATGAAAAGAAAGAAGAAAAAAAGATAAATACAAAAAAAAAATAATAATATCGAAAAAAAGAAAGAAAGAAGAAAAAAAAATTAATAGAAAAAGAAAAAAAAGAAGAAAAAAAATCTCCAAACTATTGTATGCCATATATGTTACTTGCAATGTTCACTGAACGGCGATGACCCGACCATACCCCCTACAACCCCTATGGCACCGTCCGGACCGACAACTGAACACATCTCTACTTCGCCTAAACAGCCGATATCACCAAACGGTGGCAGGCTGGTCAAACTCACCCACACACACACACACACACGTCGCTGTCACCTTCCCCACTACCTCTAGTATTGGGGAAGGTGACAGCCCGAAGCGGTAACACGTGCTCCGCTATCTCTACCACCTGCTTCACCACTCTTAACTCCCAGCCCATGCTCACTGCCACCTACTCCAGTGCTGCTACCACCTACTCCACATCTCCAACAACTACTGCTACCACCTACACTTCCATCACTAACACCTGCTCCAACTCCGCCAACATCCGCTCCAACACTCCTAATATCTCCTCCAACACCGCTAACACCTGCTCCACCACCGCTAACACCTGCTCCACCAGCGCTAACTCTTTCTCCACCACCACTAACTCCTGTTCCACCACCGCTAATGCCTGCTTCACCAACGCTAACTCCTTCTCCACAACCGCTAACTCTTTCTCCACCACCGCTAACTCCTGCTCGACCACCGCTAACTCCTCCACCACCGCTAACTCCCGCTCCATCACCGCTAACGTCTGCTTCAACACGACTAACACCTGCTCCAACACCACCAACACTTGCTCCACCATCGCTAACTCCTGCTCCACTACCGCTAACTCCTTTTCCGCCAGCGCTAACTCCTGCTCTACCACCACTAACACCTGCTCCAACAAGGCTAACACCCGCTCCAACAACGCTAACTCCTTCTCCACCACCGCTAACACCGCTAACTCCTGCTCTACTGCCACATGCCCCATCACTGTCAACTCCTATCCCTTGAGCGCCACCACAAACTCCACCGAATCCAATTAATTCAAACTCATCAACCTCCATGCCCTTTGGATCATCAGGATTGCTGACATTTCCCGTATCCATATTCCCGATCAAATTTAAATCTATGTTTTTCCAGTGCGCCTTGTTGCTAGGGTTTCTTGCTCGCATTGCCCTCTAAATTTTATCACAGCACTGCCTGTTAGTTTGTGGACCTTTGCGCCATGTCGCTGGATGTCACTTTTGCGCACAGATATGTGGCATGAAGCACAGGATAACTTTGTGTTTTTTTTTAATGTTAGTAATTCTACCCATAACAGGAAGACTGTACCGTTCACTTGTGAAGAGTTGAGGTTCGCCGAGAGCAGTGGTGGCAGGTTGGACGATTTGATTTTGGGTTCACTTGTGAAGAGTTGATGTTGGCCGACAGCAATGGCCGAAGGCAGTGGTGGCAGGTTGAACGATTGGATGGAAATGGTGAAGGATCTGAGAAGAGTGAAATGGATGAGTACAAATTTGAAAAATTATGAAACTGCATATAAACATACTTAATATAAACTGCTAGAAGTAGGCAACATAATCCCAGAGTACACTATAGACTCCACCAACAAATAAAACATGCAAGTACATCTGGCTTCAAGATTAAGCCATGAAGTCATAGTGTTCAGACTTTATAAGAGCCACAGGGGCCCAACCAGGCTAAGCCTGTAAAGGGAAGATGCTGTAAGTCTGGACAAAATATATTCAATATCCTAACCCATGATATATCCTAAACTTTAGAAGCTATCTACAAGCACCCTACCTATCCTCCAACCTACTAGCATAAATAGCACTCAATCAACTTCTAAATGGAAATAAAACAAGGTTATTCAACTTTTTTTAAACTTGTTCACCAAAATTTTTAATATATTCAATTAGGTACTAACCACAGCATCAGTAGACAGCCTATTGCAATGATCAAACACTATTTTGCTGAAGGTCTGAAACCCTTTGAATGAGATTAATGCAACTACAGCAAAATCACACTTAGTGGATGCTACCCATTAAAAATTAGGTTGCCTTCTCCCAGAATTTGTCTCATTCTCTGGGCAGAACTTCCCTCAATAGATGGCACATTTCAGCACAGGTCAACATGGGATCCTACTAAATGATTTACTAGCCGGTGCTAACCCAGGTTGCAAAACAAAGGAAAACAACACCTATGTTTACCTGTTTCTTGTTTATTGGTTAGTTCTCAATGCTCTTTATGCACAATCATGGTTAGTGGCACCTCCCACAGTGTCATCAGTGGGTTGTGGGTTTGGGAAACTTCCTGAGTGGTGTGAGTGTTGAACCTGGGATCTTCGGTAGCCAGAGCTTCTCACCTTAATCACCTGGCCATCCCCACCCCACTTACCTGCTTTGAATGTTAAATCTGTGGTTTAAGGTGTTTTATGAATTCTCATAATGTATAATTCCAATGCAATGTTTATATAGGTGAATAAGATGACGGACCACTCATTTTCTGTGCAAACGCTTAATTTTTAGGCTGTGAACAAAATAACACCAAAAATTGTGCTTTGAGTTTGGTAAGTAGCATAAATGCAATATTTGGAAACAAAAGAAAAACACAACAGCACACAACATAACATAACCTAGCCTTCCTTTGGAGAAAAAAAAGAAACAAAAATAATCAGAAAGCAATTATCAACGAGATAATTGTGAAGCAATCATCTTCAGGAAGTGTTCAAAATTAAGGAAAAAAAACAGCCAAACCTAACATAAGCTGCCTTGAAAGTTATTTTTGTTAACATTCTCTTTTTTTAATTTCCAAATTTAAAGAATCTGAACTAACCTAAGCTAACCAAGCCTAGCCAATTTGTTTGCCTTATGGAGGAAAATGTGTAAAAACTTGTCTTTTTGCCACCTTAAAGCACGTTAATATAATTATAGCAAATAACATTATTTGCCATGCACAGCAATCTGCAAGT
Source organism: Imbricaverruca yamaguchii (assembly GCA_034440575.1). Lineage (NCBI taxonomy): Eukaryota > Metazoa > Arthropoda > Thecostraca > Neoverrucidae > Imbricaverruca > Imbricaverruca yamaguchii. The sequence continues at coordinate 1,127,897 of JAOTOL010001558.1, forward strand.
TCTGCCCAACAGCCCATGCCCACCACACCACCATTCAGTACCATAAACGTTATTTCAGAACCATAACCTAGTGGGGGCGGACATTTTTCAAATTATTTTGGGGCACAGCGTAACACAGCGTACTCCATGGCGTGCATCCTTGTGAAAAGTTCAAATTATTTGGGAGAAAACCCAACATTTAGAGGCAATCACGCCCTCAATTGAACATAAACCATATATAAATTAACTCTACAGCACTTATGTAAGTAGGACTGGAAGACGGCTACCACAATCCTCGCTTCCTTCGCATTGCTGTACTGCATTACTCTCTGGTACTGCATTGAACAAGCGGGGACGAGGCCGACACCGCCTAGTCACAGCTACTAAATTCACTGTACTGTGATTTCCGACGAAAACTATCGACCTCCCTCAAATGTGATGAAGTACATGCTGCACTCAGACAATAATATATTTTATTCTCAACGCCAAGCCGTACAACATGTACTGCTGGATAGAGAACGCATAAGCGGACCTGTAGTTATATTTTTGCATTCAAAATGCTTGGAAATAAGGAGAAATCCCAGGGTTGACGTAGGGTGGCATTTGGGTGCCGCAAACATTGAAAATTTGGCAGTTTTCAGATTAGCTATAGTCATTATTAACAGTAATATCGTAAGGTAACACGAATTATTCACTTAACATTTACCTTTAAGCTGATAAAAAATGTCCCCATATTACGCATTAGCAGTGAAATATGCACCTTACATGAGAACAGCATCAAACAAATTGTTTGAAATTGACTGGCTCATTTTTGCCAGAAATAGCTTCGAAACTTGGAAAAGCACCGTTGGGTAAATTGAAGCGGAAAAATATATGCAACCTTTAATTCAACTCAAGAGCAAAAAAATGGATCAGAAAAACGTGAATTAACATATGGGCGATATCCTTCAATTTGTTGCGTATTTATATGCAAAAAGATTGAGCGAAGTTAGGTGGCATTCGACATCCCTAGGGTAGCATTCGGCATCCTCATGGGAGGTCCTTCGAGGGAGGTCTATAGAAGATACAGATGTTGCGCGCTTGTTCCATATGTCACGGTTTCATTCTTTTGCTTCATGGTATGGCTGGTGGTGCGAATGTGATAACCTGATCGCAGAGAGAAGTGATTACGGCGGGGTTGATGATTTTAGGATTGGTGTTGTATGGTGTTAAAAAATTGTGTATTGTGTGAGTTTCTAGTTGACATTGATAGGTATTTCTTCCGTTCTGGCGTGTAAATGGTAAAATTGCTGCCTGTCCACCTGAAATACAGGCTGTAGGCAAATAATGCTTGTAGTATACGCATGAGCTGTTTCTAAGTATACATGTATCTGCTTGCTACTTACTTTTGATCTTTTGTCAGGTTAGGTGTAATACAGGCACAAAGGGGGCATGTTCTTTGGGATGCCCATTTACTCAGGGCTTGTCTAATATAAATTTGCTTTTTGAGGCTTATGCCTACAAGTGTGCTTTTTTTCTCTGGTGGATGCAACCTGCCCAAAATGTACGTCTATCCTTCATTTCACATAATGTAATCCAAATATCACCCATGTGTTAATTTGGATACAACGAGGAGGTGCTGCAGTGATTGGTTGAAGCTTATGATGTAAGTTTGAACAGATCTAGGTTCCTGCCATACATCACCATGGCACCATCCTGGATGTTATATGGAGTGTTAGCACATTATTACACACTCTGTGTTTCTTATGAAATAGATACCTATCTTGCATGTTAAACTTTAATGGAAACTAGGTCCCAACCCACTTCATCATCTGCTTTCTGCAAGATGCAGTATCTCATTCACTAATGTCATGTATCCAATTAAAAGATAATATGGTGTATGGTGTAACACCATACACCATGACAGCTTGTTTTCATGTCCAGCAACTTTGATAAGCCGGCATACTGTCTTCAATGCTGGCTTCATTGCTTGCTGAATAAGGACTTCAGGAGTGCTGGATGATAATGGGTCTCAGGGTACTGGGTAGGCTATCTGAAACAGAAAAGGCTCTGTGATATGGTTTCATAAAATTTCCTGGTCAGAGATTGTGGATCTAGGAGCGCAATGACTGCAGTGGTCATGTCGTGCGGTGGTCATGCTGGTCAGAGGCCAATGATGCACCCCAACTATGGCATATTGGAATTGTTCAAGGCCTCAAGATGCCTTAAGTTGATTTCAAGTTGGTTTTGGAATATAATCCAAAAACCAATAATGGATAATTATCATTGTAGTAATCATTGTATCATTGTAGTAATTATCAAGGTAGCTACATTGTAGTAGCAACCTTCTTCTGTAATATCTGGATATAAGAATTGGCTGGCTCCAAAGGGAACACCATCCATGTACCCCATCTTAGCACATACAAAAGTAAAGTTTTTGATGTAAACTTTCATTATCAGCAAGTAGTAAGCCAGGATGTCATAAGCCGTAGAGAGGGAGGTCGATTGAACTTCAATTAGGTGGTATTTTCCACCCATTTTCTTGAAAAATGTAACACTGCCTGAAGGTGTTCCTGTGTTTAGTTTCTTCCTGGCCTGAATGTGTTCCTGTGTTCAGTTTCTGCCTGACCTGAAGGTGTTCCGGTGTTCATTTCCTTCATAAATTGAAGGTGTTCCCGTGGCAACGGACATACGCAGGCGAGTGCCGGATACATTTCAAGATTGGTTAAGAAATATGACATCTAGAGGTAGCCATCGGAGCATCTCGCATCCAGTCAATTTCGAGGGGACCACCGCGTAAACCAATGCCGGTAACACCAGGCGCAAAATAACTGCTCTGGAACATCGATTTGTATTTGTACAAACTGGGATCCACTTTGTAGTTGGCACGGCTCGAGACGCTCTTAAGCCATTTAAGTTTCCTTCCAACGCCGTAACAGCTAACGCTAAAGCTGTCTCAAGTTGGTAACGTGCAACGCGTTCTGCCTGTTCTCTAAGTTGCTGCACCTATATACAGACGGGATCGACCCAGTTAGACAGAGTCCCGGCAGATTGAGACTACTGGGAGCACCGGCCACGGCGGTGACGCAGCCCACACAGCCACGTCTCCGTCACAGGGCGCTCCCCACCAGCACCGCAGAACTACCACAGATTCTGCACGACTGCCCGATAGGCGGGCGTACATGGCCGCGACACCGGCCGGCCCGCCGACGCGGTCCAAGTGTCGGCGACCGCACTGCTCGGCGCCACCCCTGCCGCAGCCCCACTGCTCGGCGTCGCCTCAACCACGGCCGCAATCGACCGCTCAAACAGCAAGGTCGGCGCCGGCCGGCCCCAGATCAAGACCTCCAGAGACAGCACTGAGCCACCACACCGCCACCACCGGCCAGCCCCTCCACAGACAGCACTGAGCCATCTACCGTGGCCGTGTATGGGGAAACTGGGGAAACTTAGTTAAAGTGCATACACTTCGTTTTCTATCTCAATGATGCAATGCCCAGATTGCGAAACAAAATTCACCGCTCCGAATTCCGTGAAGATGAGCAATGTGTATCTTGTTCCCCACGAAAGCCAAATTTGCTCCGTATTTCATATCTACGAAGTCCTGCTCTCTCAATCCATTACAAAGTACTCATATGATTACAATCTACGCATGAGGCCGGGTTCTCCGCCGCCGCCGACAGCGGACTGCCGTGACACACGTGGTGTTACATCGAGTCGACGGTCGGTCCCCCGCACCTGCCGCAGACCGACATCGGCGTCGACGCACCTGTGACCATAGACAGGCGGGCAGACCGATCGGTGCTCTTCTGCACAGGCAGCCCCACCCGTATTGCGTCACAGGGCCGGGCAGCCATCAAAGGTGGCCCCAATGGTCATATCTACAGCCTATACAAAGCCAGCCACGCCTATCCACCGCACGCTTGTAGTAGTGCACCTTCTTTGTAGATACGCGATGGGCGTTGATGAAGACTTTTCACATAAAGATGATTTTTTTTTCAAAGATAGCTGATGCACAAGTCTAAAAATCTCAGGCTTTCCGTTTTCGTACTGAAAACGCGATGATTAGCTCATTTGTTTGTTTGTTTGTTGGGTAGTTTACGACGCACTTTATTTACGAGCACAGCTAATGGCGCCGCCCACACTGTTTCGCCGGCGGGCTGCGGTACTGGGAAATGTTCAGAGTGGTGCGACCGTTGAATCAGGAACCTTCGTACCCAGAACTCAACACCTTAACCACGCTCGTCCATGCTCTGTGGCCCTACACTATTTTGTTCATGGATCGTTCTACCGACCTTCGATCAGTGGCGTACCAAATGGCGGTGGCAATTTGGGAAATTGTTCCCCTCCCCACCCCTCGAGAGATGCGTAGGGTATCTTCCTGCCTCCAAAGAATCGCACCGGGTCCCCAAAACAACGCGCTGGTGCCCCACCAAAATCATTCGGACGCTAAAAAATCGTGTTGGATGTCCAAATAATACAGCGGAGCCCTTGGAACTTGTGCTATGGCCCGAAACATCGTGCCGAGGGACCAAAAACTTGGACTTGGCCCCGAAATTCCCTGTGTTAAAAAAAATCGCATCCGGCCTCGAGCTACGTACAGCGAGTTTTGAGAGCTCGCGCCGAGGCCCGAAGATCGTGTCGCCCCCCACCAAAAGAAAATGAGCTTGGGCCACAAACAAATCTCGTCGGGGCCCTCAAATCTGACGTCAATGGCCCAAATAAGTCCAGCATGTGCCCGATAACTTGCGCCAGGGCCAGATCCCCGGCGCAAGAAAAAAAAATTCAGGCCCTAAAGATAAGCTGCGATTCTTAAATATCAATGTCTGGGTCTGGAAAATCGTTCTGAAGCTTATAATACTGCGACAGGTATTTAAAAAAATGCATGTGGCCCAAAAAAACGTTCCGAGGCTCGCGAAATCAGTACGAGACATACATGGCGCGGGGGCCTGCACAAAAATGACGCCGGAATCAAGGTTTCGAAGAATACGTAAGTGGTTCATGGTAATCGATTTCAGCCTAGAAAACTTGTCTCGGGTTCCACGTCTCGGGCGCCTAGATCCGACACATCGCATCCAAGCCCGAAAAAATGGCACCGGATCCCCCCCCCATCCTGTTTGTCCACAAAATTTGCGTGGGGACCTCAGTGACATGCTCCTAAAAAGAGGAAAAAGCGGGCCGGGAACTAAATACCACATCGAGCACTTCGAGGGCGCACCGGTCCCTCAAAAACACAATAGGTCTACAAAATAAGCAGCAAAGCCCAAAGAGGCGCCGGGGTCTGACAAGTATGCCGGGCCCTGGAACAAACAAACAAAAAAGGCTGAGGCTCTAAAACACATCAGTAGAGGAAGAAAAACGCAACGGGTCCCAAAGAAGAACACCGAACTAGCGCGTTGGCCTGGTAACCGGGGGTGGGAAAGGCACGGTTCATATGCTTTGTGACCACCCATGGGAAATGTGAATCCGTCGTCACTGCCTACCTACCTAAGTACTACATGGTACACAGCGAGCTACAGGTACCATGTACACGTGTATGTGCATTACCTATCTAGGAGTAAGGTATCTATCCAACCCGTGCCATGTAGTACATGGTAGTTGGTACCCCGATAGCATGTACCTGTACGCGCTGACTACCTAGCATTGGGCATCAATTCTAGTAGCATTGACGGGCAACTTATCCCTAGACTACTCGTCCTTTTTGGGAAGTGATAGTTGCTAGGGCTTTAGGGCGCGTCGACTTCATTGCCATGTGGTACCCACTGGGGAAGTGATGATGCAAGCTCCACCCTCACCAGGTGCGAAGCTGTGTGTCTAGGCACACACCTCCCGGCCACTCCCAGCTGCCCGCCTCCGGAACATCGCATCCGCCGGCACCAACACCGGCGGCGGCCGGGGTCGGCCGCCGCTCCACACCACGCCTCGCCGCCGGCCCGGCCGCGCGTAACGCCGTCACACCGTCACTCTGCGCACCGTCGCTGGGAGTGCACCCGACTGCAGACCGCCGACCGCACAGCCGCCGCTGGCCGGGCGCCGCCGCACAGGCTCGCACTACGCACCGCGCCGACCACCGGTGTCTGACCGACGGCACGGCGGCCGCCGCAGACAGTCGGTGCGCGCGCCGTGCCCGGCATCTGGTGGCGTCGGGGGCGGGGAGGGGGTGAAGACGGGAGGCGAGGCCAGGTGTGGCGGCCGCCGTGATCGCCGTGACACACCGGCCGGTCGTGTGTCACCCGCTGGCATCGACCCGCCGCGCCAACGCTGTCGCTGCCGCTTCCGCCACACGCACGCACGCACGCACGCACGCACGCACGCACGCACGCACGCACGCACGCACGCACGCACGCACGCACGCACGCACGCACGCACGCACGCACGCACGCACGCACGCACGCACGCACGCACGCACGCACGCACGCACGCACGCACGCACGCACGCACGCACGCACGCACGCACACCGGTCGGGCCCGTTGTGGCGTCGCCCGTGGCCCGTCGCGCGCGTCAGATCGCGTGTCGCGGCCAGGCGGCGGGCGGTGCATCCGGTGCGGACGGGCGTGGTGCCGTCGGTCCGACAGTCATGGCCGCCGCACAGAGCACCTGGCCACGTGACGGCGATGGTCGTCTTGCCTTGTCGGGATCGGAGGCCGGCGGGGCGGCGGCGGTGGTCATCCCTCGACGGGATCGGAGGCCGGCGGGGCGGCGGTGGTGGCGGTGGTGGTCATGCCTTGACGGGATCGGAGGCCGGCGGGGCGGCGGCGGTGGTCATGCCTTGACGGGATCGGAGGCCGGCGGGGCGGCGGCGGTGGTCATGCCTTGACGGGATCGGAGGCCGGCGGGGCGACGGTGGTGGTCATGCCTTGATGGGATCGGAGGCCGGCGGGGCGGCGGTGGTGGTCATGCCTTGATGGGATCGGAGGCCGGCGGGGCGGCGGTGGTGGCGGTGGTGGACATGCCTTGACGGGATCGGAGGCCGGCGGGGCGGCGGCGGTGGCATGCCTTGATGGGATCGGAGGCCGGCGGGGCGGCGGCGGTGGTCATCCCTCCACGGGATCGGAGGCCAGCGGGGCGGCGGTGGTGGTGGTGGTGGTCATGCCTCGACAGGATCGGAGGCCGGCGGGGTGGCGGTGGTGGTCATGCCTTGACGGGATCGGAGGCCGGCGGGGCGGCGGCGGTGGTCATGCCTTGACGGGATCGGAGGCCGGCGGGGCGGCGGTGGTGGTCATGCCTTGACGGGATCGGAGGCCGGCGGGGCGGCGGTGGTGGTCATGCCTTGACGGGATCGGAGGCCGGCGGGGCGGCGGTGATGGTCATGCAGGGTTAAACTATTGGTTTTTCGTTAGGTGCGAGATGTCGAAGCGAGCACAGTAGGATGTCGAAATTTGCCATGGAATTAGTGTCTTTTAAAATGCGTTTCATGTCTTCAGCCTAAAATTTCAGCCAATGGTGTAGGTACTTATGCTGGCACCTTTATCATTTGTTTTAAGATTAATAATTTAAGAAGAGCTATAGTCGGGATAGGGAGAACAATAACTATGCTATAAGCTGGTATTACATGCCATGTCACATTATAGGTAATTCCTTTACCTGAAATTGCATTGCGAAATGTTCGTGTACCACTATTCCTTATCGAGAGAATGCACATGAGATAATGCTATTTATAAATGAGATACTGTCAGAAAGGAGATATGAATACCTCATAAGCTTGTATCAAGGAGCAGGATGTCGATACTTCTTGGAGAAGGATGTTGATTGAGTGTTCAGAAAGTGGCATATTCCACCCTATTTCACGAATAATTTATGACTGTGGTCATGCCTTGACGGATTCGGAGGCCGGCGGGGCGGTGGTGGTGGTGGTGGTCATGCCTCGACAGGATCGGAGGCCGGCGGGGCGGTGGTGGTGGTCATACCTTGACGGGATCGGAGGCCGGCGGGGCGGCGGTCATGCCTTGACGGGATCGGAGGCCGGCGGGGCGGTGGTGGTGGTCATGCCTTGACGGGATCGGAGGCCGGCGGGGCGGCGGTCATGCCTTGACGGGATCGGAGACCGGCGGGGCGGTGGTCATGCCTTGACGGGATCGGAGACCGGCGGGGCGGTGGTCATGCCTTGACGGGATCGGAGGCCGGCGGGGTGGTGGTCATGCCTTGACGGGATCGGAGGCCGGCGGGGCGACGGTGGTGGTCATGCCTTGATGGGATCGGAGGCCGGCGGGGCAGCGGTCATGCCTTGACGGGATCGGAGACCGGCGGGGCGGTGGTCATGCCTTGACGGGATCGGAGACCGGCGGGGCGGTGGTCATGCCTTGACGGGATCGGAGGCCGGCGGGGTGGTGGTCATGCCTTGACGGGATCGGAGGCCGGCGGGGCGACGGTGGTGGTCATGCCTTGATGGGATCGGAGGCCGGCGGGGCAGCGGTCATGCCTTGACGGGATCGGAGGCCGGCGGGGCGGTGGTCATGCCTTGACGGGATCGGAGGCCGGCGGAGGAAGTCCACCAGACCGGACCAGGCCGGCCCGTCGTCTGAGACCATTGGACCAATAACGTAGCATGTACCAATATAATTAATAAGTCATACGCAGATACTAACAAACACACTTTTAGATCGCGGAAACAGCTCGATTGCCTCGATACAGCAATCAATGACTAACAGAACTACAATTGTGTACGAAGAACGGTCTTCCGGCTTAAATGTTTACGCCGAAGCACGCTTCGATTTAAATACGAACATACACTTCCAATGCTCGCCCGGACAGGCGCAACCAGAAACGGTCCCTCAAAGGTTTCCGGAATGAGAGGTTCCGCCCTGCTTGACGTCCAACATCAGTCCATTGGAGCCGATAGGATCGGACCACCAATTACATCTGACCGCTTCGTATACAGCACCAGACGCTATGAGGAAACCAGACACGGGATACCTGTTCAATCACGTTGGACAGACAGAATCATGCACCACCACAAGGCTTCGTATGCAGTATCAGACGGTCTGAGAACACCAGAAGATAAATATATTTACAGCCTTGTCGGACAGACCTGATATGCACCCGTGCACTCATAATAAATTATGACTCTTCGAATGGAACGATTGATGGAGCGGGCAGTTCAATTATTGCCCACGTAAACAGGATACACAATATGGCGTGGTTCGCATAAGTTTGCACGACTGTCTGCAGTTGAGATTGACCCAGTCCCAGTGATTGGTCACGACAGGGACAGAAAGAGCCACAAACCTGCCACGAGCAAACTCTCTCAAAGTGGCACAGTCGCAGTTCTATTTCCCGCGGTCGCTCGTGGTGCTGAAAGATGCAAATCGGGCTACATCGGCGGGAGATCTTCGCGCCCCGGGCCCTATCGCTGTGAGCAAGATTAAAGCTGGTCACGAATGCGTTTTCCATATTCAAAGTTCATAGAAGCACGTCGATTTCTGTGCTGCCTTTCTGGTTTAATTTCTCTGTTTATGAAGTTGCTTGCCGATGGATGTTTGCGTGTCGATCTGCCCGCCCCGTGCAGGCATGGACAGCCAGTCGGCTTCGTTTGTCCGATTCAGTTAATTAGTTAGTTAGTTAGTTGTCTGGGCTTTAGGGCGCACCGATCATGTTGATCATATAGCTTTGTCCGATTAAATTGGCGACGACGCAACTGTGTCGCCTCTAGGCTGTGGTAGGGAATACGCCTAAGCTGGTCTTACGCAACTTCTCCATGTTCAAGGAATGCAGTCCAGCCAACCCGTCGATAGCTAGGTGAGCAGAGAGTTGGTCGGATCCGTCCGCCTAGCACTGCACCTCCAGAAGTATATGCACGTGTTTCGAGTTCGTCGTCGCTCATGTCCTGGGCGCCACCGCTCCACAGTTCACGATCGGCCATACTCTCCCTCTCTCACCAACACCGTAACGGAGGTAACAGCGTCGACTACCGTCGCTTTGTGCGGCTGTTGTAGGGCAGCGGCAGGTGTCGTCGCCCGTCACGTTTGAGGTGTCGGAGGCGCCGCGCACCCGACCAGCCAGCCGACTTTGGCACGGCGCGGCGCGCTCGTTAATTGCCAGCGTCGCGAATATGGCCGGCGTCGGCCGCCGCAGGGGAAATTCCCCGGTAGTCGGGCGTCGGCCTGCCGCCGCCGGGGTGCCGTCACGCAACGCATGGCGTCCGCCGGCGGCCGTACCGACGCGTCGTCGTCCACACAGGCCTGCACTGGCGGACAGCGTCCACACAGACCGAAACTGGCGGACAGCGTCCACACAGGCCGGCACTGGCACACGGCGTCCACACAGACCGCCACTGCCGAACAGCGTCCACACAGGCCGACACTGGCGGACAGCGTCCACACAGGCCGACACTGGCACACGGCGTCCACACAAACCGCCACTGGCGGACGGCGTCCACACAGGCCGGCACTGGCGGACAGCGTCCACACAGGCCGGCACTGGCGGACAGCGTCCACACAGGCCGGCACTGGCACGGCGTCCACACAGGCCGGCACTGGCAGACGGCGTCCACACAGGCCGGCACTGGCGGACAGCGTCCACACAGGCCGGCACTGGCGGACGGCGTCCACACAGGCCTGCACTAGCGGACAGCGTCCACACAGACCGGCACTGGCCGACAGCGTCCACACAGGCCGGCACTGGCACACGGCGTCCACACAGGCCGACACTGGCGCACGGCGTCCACACAGACCGGCACTGGCCGACAGCGTCCACACAGGCCGGCACTGGCACACGGCGTCCACACAGGCCGGCACTGGCACACGGCGTCCACACAGGCCGGCACTGGCGCACGGCGTCCACACAGGCCGGCACTGGCGCACGGCTGCCGGACGGCGTCCACACAGGCAGGCACTGGCGCACGGCTGCCGCCGCAGCGACATTGTCGACAGGCCGGCCCCGACTGGCCATGTGGAACCAGTCTGCAGGAATCGGCACACACCCAGCCTGATGCCCTGTAAATGGCTACCCAACCGTGGGGGCTGAACGCTTTATACTTACATCTTCTGGATACAGAGATAAAACATTTTGGAGTACTAAAATCGGGAGGATATTTTTGTCGCATTCAAATCAGAATGCAATTTTCCACAGTATCGAAATCTAAGATAATATTGCTCAATCTCTTGCTTCCATGGGGGTTGCCAAAGAGTCTGGATAGAGGTGGCGGGAGGAGCTTTCGGGCGTTTTTTTACGCAACACGTGCTTCATGTTAAATTTCACGAAGGAAATTTACGAAGGGAACGCTTCCTCTCCCGGTCCTGTCGCGGCAACGCCCAAGGTTGATTCCGAGAGCACTTACACTTGTTATGATTGGTGGTTGGTTATTTGAGTTTTAGGGCGCATCGACCAGGTTTGGTCATTTAGCGTCCAGCTTTTCCATACCGTTTGGGAATATCACTGGCCACGCTTTCAGTACCGCATCAGATGTTCAAGTGCAGGTCAAGCTGCATGAGCATAGATATCCAGGTTAAAAGTTTGGTCAACAATGTAATTTTGTTTCCTATGGCCAATGGCTCAATCTCAAAGTACATGCCATAAATCCGCTAGTCTCTACATTCGTCTAAAAACGGTGTAATGTGTTGAGTTGACAGAAGGCATGGAAAGTGAACTTCATAAGCATATATTCTAAACCTGGTGGTGGACATTTTGTTTGAAAGGTTTGGTCCCAGGTCGGTAGAGATGTGAAATGGTGGTAATCATGTACAATACAATGTGCGCCTCACGTTATGGGCGATGCATAACCATTACAGTCGATGGCCTCAAAAACCCTAGAAACCAACTACACTCCACCAAATGAGTCATGGACTGTGTTTTTTTCCGGAAAGGATAATTTTCCGGAGAGGATAATGTCACCAACACAAATTTAGAACAGGTCTGTTTCTTCAACGCTGGTTCGATATGTCCGAGGGCTTCCCCCAGTTAGCTATGTTGACCCAGGCACGCATCGTGCTGAGTAAAAAAGCCGACACGTACGGAGTTTTCTACACCCTGCCGACACAGCACCGTACCACCTACACCCTGCCGGCACAGCACCGCATCATCTACACCCTGCCGACACAGCACCGTACCACCTACACCCTGCCGACACAGCACCGCATCACCTACACCCTGCCGACACAGCACCGTACTACCTACACCCTCCCAACACAGCACCGTACCACCTACACCCTGCCGGCACAGCACTGCATCATCTACACCCTGCCGACACAGCACCGTACCACCTACACCCTGCCGGCACAGCACCGCATCACCTACACCCTCCCAACACAGCACCGTACCACCTACACCCTGCCGACACAGCACCGTATCACCTACACCCTGCCGACACAGCACCGTACCACCTACACCCTGCCGGCACAGCACCGCATCACCAACACCCTGCCGGCACAGCACCGTACCACCTACACCCTGCCGACACAGCACCATCCTACCTACACCCTACCGACCAGGGTTGGATCTGTATTTCCGAACACTGCATTTTGATATGATGCTTTTCGGGCTATCAAATCCGAAAATGATGGCTTCAGTTATCTGTTTATCATCATAAACTCCTGTTTGTGCTGCATGGCGTGGGGTATACAACTTATTTATAATCAAGAAACATGGGGATTCGGAACTGCAAACGGGCTGAAATATACCCAGAGACCGGGTGTGTAGTCCAAGGTTTCTTCCATGAATTTACAGTGTAATCATTCGACTGCAAGACCAAATTAAGAACCCACGGGCTTCGACATATATATCAAAGCATGGTGACTTTGCGCTGTTTCATTATCAAACAGAGCCATTCAACCTCACAATGGGTCTGTTCCCGTGGTTCCACTAACCTCCACAAACCTCCACTGGTCGTTCCCGTGGCCAACCCAGTGGAGATTTTTCCTCCACCAACCTCCACCAGTGGAGCAAAAGCTCCACCAGCCGAGGAGCAGGGTCCAATTGTGATTTTTGAGTGGAGCTCAATCATGGCGCACTTGTTTCATATATTTGCGCGTAAACAAAGTCCTCCGTCACATGAATATCATCCGCATGCATCAACTGAATACCAGGATCATCCTTCGCAAAGGAAACATGAAATTACAACTATGAACAATAATCGAAGTAACAGATGGAGGCCACATAACATCCTTTTTGTGGCCGTTGATCCACGTCATTCGTCCAAAGGTGAAGATGTTACTTTACCGGCGGGACCGCCACAATCTCCGTGCCGCAACTGCCGCAATGCGGCGCCAATACGATTCCACTCGAGCCCGATCGACGAGGTCGAGCAAGTTGAGATGGACAAAAGCCAGCATCGGGCAGAAGAGCGTCTCTGGGCCCAGGTAGCCAGACACCAGATTATATGCTGTACATTAAGAAGGTAGGCTGTAACCAACCGCAAAACTGGGCAGACGATGTCTAGTGCTCAACCGAGAGGGAAGAGAGATTGCTTGGTTCATCCTACAGGGGAAAAGAACATCTGTTCTCCCGCAGTCCCTGAGGGCACATATATTGCTAGAAATAAAGACAACTTTGGGACTTTGTATCATAAGTCATACCATATACATTGTGCGATCATGTGGACAAACATTTCAGGAACAATTTGACCAATAGCGCCAGATACAGCACCAAACACTTCCCTTTTGTCGCGGAATTCAGACCACTGTCAGCTGATTTCTCCACCGGTCGTTCCCGTGGGCAGGTCTCAACTAGCCTCAACTAACCTCCACTGAGTTCCTTCTGGTGGAGCCACGGGAACAGACCCAATGAGATGAAGGATCGATAATGTTCCCGCGAGGATAACTTTCTCGATGAAACGAAAAACCGGGGCAAAGCTGTCCTAACCCTTCTGCCGACAAACCACCACACCACCAAGCCCCGTGCCGGCACATTGGCACACACCACCACCTGTACTCCCGCCGACGCAGAGCCGTCGCCGGCCGACAGCAGGCGCTCTCAGTGCAGCGTCACGTCACGTCACGTCACGTCGCGTCACGTCCGCGCCGGCCGCATTGTGGGCCGGGACGCCTGCGTGTCGGACCGGCATTGTCGCGCTGCGGCCGCTGGCGCCGTGATTGTGGCGTGCTTGACGCCCAAGTCGTCACACCGCGCCGCGTCAGGCGAGCACAGCCGGCGCGGCGCGGCGCGGCGCGGCGACGGTTGCGCTCGCCGGTGCCCGGAGGCGATAAATCGCGGCCGGTCGTCGCCGGCGGCGCCGTTCGCCGCCAGCGACTCGCTTTATTGCCTGGCAAGTTGGTCAGTTTGTTTTAGAAGGACGGCGCCGTGCGCTTTCGACCCGGAAATTGGTGGATATGAGCGGATTACCAACACTTGAGTGCCATCATCGTGTCAGTGGCGCCGCTGTGGTGTTGTCGGGTATGTTTAGCACCGCCAAGCTGAACTACAGAGCCGATTGGAAGTACTGAAAAAAGGTGGATACTTTATCACACGGGGATCGCTGAACAATACTTCAAGTGAAATACATGGGCAACACACACCATAAGCTTATACCGACACAATATCGAGCTGTATCTCACCCAGGACAAACATAATTTCGACAAACCAATGCACTCTGATCACATGCAATAATATCAGAAAATACCGCACCCAACTCATGAACACTGAACAGGAGCCACCAGATGGGACCCCTGTCAAATCGCCACCAATACCACCTGCATGCTGACTCCGAAAACAAGAATAACTTCAAACAATCACCCGATAATACCAAACTTATCCTCAGCTTTGGACGACATTCCGGATCAGGGGTGTCGGTTTTTGAAAAACATTGAGGGGGCGGCGAAGTGTACCGGACCCCCTCCCCCCCAACCAACCAACCAACCAACCAACCAAAAACTTATCGGATTCCGCCCACTATATTGTCCGGCCTCAATAATTTTCATTTTTATTTGACGATGTGTATGTTTACGTTTATTCAACATCAGGGTTAAAATAATGGTTAGGTGTGCGATGTCGAAATGAACCCAATAGGATGTCGAAATTTGCCATGAAATTAGTGTCATTTAAAATGCTTTTGATGTCTTTCAGACTCAAATATGAGCCGATGGTGTAGGTACTTATGACTGTACCTTTACCATTTGCTTTGAGATTCATAATTTAAGAAGAGATTCGGGATAAAGAAGAGATTCGGGATAGGGAGAGTAAAACTGTGATAGAAAGTGGCATTGTATCCCATATCATACAGGCAATCTCTTTACTTGAAATTTCATTGCGAAATGTTCATATATTCTAAATGTTCGTGTCACCATTCCTTATCGAGAACATGCACATGCTACTTATAAACGAGATACTGCAAGAAAGAAGACATGGATACTTCATAAGCATGCATCGAGGAGCAGGATGTGGATACTTTTTGAAGAAGGATATCAACTGAGTGTTCAGAAATTGGCATATTCCACCCTACTTCACGAATAATTCATCACTGTTCAACATCCTCGCCAACGGTGAGTCCAGCAGTGCACCGTGCATGTCAGCATACAAACTGTGAGTCGTAGCATGCGACTACAGTGGCATACAGTGTATTCGGGTCCATCGTCATCGTCATCGTCATCGTCGACGTCATCGTCATCATCAACGTCACCGTCAATGGTTCAATGGTGAGGTTCAGCGATCACCGCTTGAGGGAAGGATTTTGCAAGTGAGTCACATTAAGGGTTGGGAGCACTGCCGGTTATGGCGGAAAGACAACACAAGCTTCACGCTGCTCTCGACATAAAAAAGGGAAATATCGCCAGGTGCCACGTCGGAATCGGTCGCCAACATTTGCCGCAATGGTGTGCTAACGACCAAGACAAGATATCGTCTAAGATAGCGAGGACATTAGTACCGAAGTCCGCTTGGTGTCCAGGTCAAGCATACAACTCTTGCCTTCGTGGATGCTGAAATACATAGTTAAAGTCCCCAGCAGAGAGGGCAGATGAAGTTTCAAACAATAGCTGGTAGCTTCCTTCCCTTAAAGGAAAAAAAAAAAAAAAATAATATAAAGGTTCAAAAATTAAAAAAACTTTTTAAAAAAAAAAAAAAAAAAAAAAAAATCAAAAAAAAAATAATTTATAAAAATAAATTAATAAAAAAAAATTTTTTTTAAAAAAAAAAAAAAAACCCCCCCGCGGTTTTTTCTTCCCAAAAAGATTTCGTGAACCCGACAACAGCTCTCGACGTAGCCTGACCGCCCCTGGCCATGCGCGTCAATACTCTGCCGCGCCGGCGGCGTAACCAACACGTGAGGCGCCAGCAGGGCAGCGTTGCCGGCAGCACCGATGTCACCCGCCCATACAGCAAGCACAATGCATGGGCCGCGTGGCGGCGGTCCGAACGAGCGATGACGTCACCGGGTGCCGGCGCAGGTGTCAAGCTCGGTGTACACCAGCACAGTTCGCCGGCCGCCCCACCGACCGGAAGAGACGCTTCAGGCTACGGAATGTGGCTGGTGGCGGGCGGTGGTGAACTGTGGATATGCAAACCGCGAATTTTGGCGGGCTTTTCTGGCGGCCCCAGAGAGCGACCGCCACCGCCGCCAGCCTTCCCAGAAAGTTAAGCAGTGTTGGACTTTTTGGGCGTTCCGATTTCTCTTGTAGGATGTCGATTGGATTGGAATAGCGAACTCGTGGAGGTTCGTGGATCAAGTCTCAAGTCCAAGAGCTTTTGAAACGACAGAAGGGTAAGTAAACTACAATATGATTTGAATATGATTTTGAACTGTTGTTACGTACACCGACAAATAGTCCCTTGGAATGATTTGCGAGACTGAAATGAGTAGGTATCATTAAATTGGAATACTTTTACCATTTGAAGGCTTTTTGTGTACGTCAAATTATTTTGCATATTTGTTGGCGGTCGTAGCGCAAAGCCAGATGGCTTGGTGGTCATAGAGAAACGCTGGATGGCCTGGCAAGGGTAAATGGTGGAAGCAAACCCATTTCTAGCGTCGTCGGGAATTTGGAATTAAAACTAGCGACCAACTAGACTGAAATAAACAAGACAAATTCATAAATGTAGGTACTTAGTTATCTATTTGGGCTTTAGAGCATTTCGACCAACAAATGAAGACAAAATCATACCTACCTACATACACCCTCTCCCTCTCCCTACCCAGGAAAAAAAAAGCACGTGGCTGAACCCCGGGGATGGCCCCGGGGATGGCCGGTCACAGGCGCGCCCGCTGAACTGTGGCGGTGTACCCCTGGCATGACCGATCGTACCGGGCATGACCGATCGCAGGCGCGCCCGCCGAACTGGCCGGGTGTCGGTCGGCTCACCTGGTCAATCCTCTGCTGAATACTGCGAGTTGCTCCGACCGACGAGCTATCATCAGGATCGAACGTAGGCATGCCGCACGCGTCTGCAACAGGCAGTGTCCCAGGTCACACACAACGGCGCACAGAACGAGCCGGTGTCCGAGGTCACACACAACAGCACACAGAATCAGCCGGTGTCTGGGGTCACACACAACGGCGCGTCCGTGGTCACACACAACGGCGCACAGAACCAGCCGGTGTCCGAGGTCACACACAACGGCGCACAGAACCAGCCGGTGTCCGGGGTCACACACAACGGCGCACAGAACCAGCCGGTGTCCGGGGTCACACACAACGGCGCACAGAACCAGCCGGTGTCCGAGGTCACACACAACAGCACACAGAATCAGCCGGTGTCCGGGGTCACACACAACGGCACACAGAACCAGCCGGTGTCCGGGGTCACACACAACGGCACACAGAACCAGCCGGTGTCCGGGTTCACACACAACGGCGCACAGAACCAGCCGGTGTCTGGGGTCACACACAACGGCACACAGAACCAGCCGGTGTCCGGAGTCACACACAACGGCGCACAAAACCAGCCGGTGGCGACCGATGCTCCGCACAATGTCCATAACACACACGTCACAGGTCGCTACAATCACACAGGGTACGACACACACTTTAGTCTCAAGCCAGAAACTCATATAGTCCCCCCCCCGTAGGCGTGCTGATGTTTGCACGGACAGGTGCACACAACTGCATGCATGTGGGCGATTCTAGCGGTCTGATCTTCCTAAATATGCCACTGGGAACACCCGCACGACTGCAAAACCGAGTCGAAGCCAACGCAAGCACGGAGCACGATAACACCGGAGAGCAGGGTGGGAATTTTGGGCCTCTCCTGGAGTATGGAGACCTAAGGACATTTTATTCTCCAGGATTGTGACTGCAAATGTTGAACTTTTTTATTCTCCGAATGAAACGTGCCAATAATGGATGACATTTTGTTTCCAGGATCTCAGTCCAGCTCCAACAATGCAGTTGCAGTTTCCAGTCCATCATACAAATTAGAAGCCTGGACAACAGAACAAAAGAGCATGGCATAGCAGGTCATAAGGCATGAAATGCAGGTTGCAGTCAATTGCCCAGGAAGCATATCATGTTATATCAGAATACCTACAACTTTGTGGTGGTTGTTTGGATTGCATTGTGCATGTGTCAAACATATTGTATGTTATGCATGTGTGTATGAATCTGCAAATATGCTTTGAATAAATACATTCAACTCTGGCTATACCTATATTTATTTTGCCTGGAAGAACTCATATTGAAGGTGCAAGGAAATGACATGAAGGAAATGCTGCTGCAAAATCCCACACATTTGTGGTGGAGACCTTGTTTATATCAGATAGGTACGGATCGCACAGTTACAAACTATGTCCTGGCTCAGTCTAAGCCCCAATCAAGGCCGAACTCGTGGGGGGGTTACTCAGGTAATCGTTGGTGTGCACGATGCCCCAAAATCCTAACGAAACAAAAGCATCGACATAGCATGAAAACAATAGAGAACAAAATAATGTAAATTTCGTAACTAGTTAATACCTCAGCCCATTACTCTCCAGGATATTTTCACACTGGCAGGACGGCGGCCCAGCACAATCACTCTGTAACCACAGATGAATCGTCATTCGGCTTGTGCCAATCTCGTCTCATTCTGAATAACAAAGATATGAGGGATTAGGTTTTCGTATGTCTTCAGAATTCTGTCGAAATGACTCTTCAGAAGGAAAAATTGGAATATACCACGATTCTTCTTCATAATTCCGGGAAATACTGGCGTTACACCAAAAAATCTCCATTACGAAACCTCTCGTATTGCTGCCATATCTTGCCACCATAGTGGAACTCGAAATATGCACAATGACGTCAAATACTCGCATATCGGACCCGAGGTCCTGTTCTCCAGCCGCATTCCAATCGGAGACTACCGGAGAACGTAATTATGGACATCTCAGACCGTTTTCAGTAATTTTGTTAATTTCACGAAATAGAGCATTCAATTTCGAATTGAAATGCATAAAATAGCTCCAGTTAGTGAACTTCATTGATGGCAGAAGACCTATTTTTGTGAGCCATGTAAATGCTAAAAAAATGCAAAAGACCTTGGGTTACTTTGGTATGAATTCCACCTCAATTCGCAAAACTACAGTAACCCACCAAGAGAAAAGCATCTGAATAGTAGTTTTATCACTTCAGCAACTGCAGTAACTGTGCATGTACGGAGTTTAAACGTTCTCCGGGCCATTTATGGTCACAAATATACGTCATTTAAAATAGTTATGAAAATCAATCATTTCATCATTTGACCACCCTTGGATACGTCGCTGTTAGGACAGGACAATATCCGTACTAGAGTAGGAGAATTAACAAATTATTGGGACGGTCTCGCCCGATTCATGTTTTGATCTAGGATAAAGACAACGTAATTTCATGATTAGGAACACATATCTTCAGTGTATTGATTCCCATATAACTGAAGAAAAAGGTAACACCGTATTGACGTATGAATTCCTATTAAAGGCGACAGGAATTGAGGTCAAGCAGCGGTCTTGAAATTATGTAAATATTGCAGTCATGTTTACACAGCGACCACACTTTGACCGCGCGTTTCGCCTCGCTGCTTTGTCCCCTTCCCTTTGCGCGAAGATCTTTGCCTCGATTGGTTGGGTATGCTCGGGTTGAGACAAAGTTTTGAGAGCTTTCCGGAGAAAAACCTAGTAAGTGCGAGTGAATTAAGTGGGCGTGATTGAAGTGACTTAGGGTCCAGTAAAGGGGTGTAAGTATGCTTGTAAGTAAGTGGCTTGTATGCTTTTGAGCAATCATCTTTTTTTGGGCTCCGACACCATTAGCTTTCTGTTTTTTTTTAAGGGGGGGTGGGGTCCGAGACCATTTTTTTTTTATTCTCCGACTCCATGGGCAGGAATATCTTCTTTTTCTTGGAGGGCTCTGATACAAATTTTTTATTCTCCGACTCCAGGTCAGCGAACCACTTTTCCAACGCTGCCGGAGAGGCTGACACCTGGCGCCGCAGAACAACGCCGAAGCCCGACTGGAACGAGCGTGCAAGCAAAACAACTCCAGATGCAGCTCCTTAACACGCGCACCTCCGGGGGTCCGCACCAACTTCGAATGTCCGGGGGGAGATGTCTGCCCCCCCCCCTAAGATCTCTGGAACTATGCTAGCTAGCGACAAACGGAAAACGGCGTTGGATAGCTGGTGACGGGCTCTAATGAAAGTGTTTCGGTAATTTTTCGCGCAGGTCAACATTCAGGTCACTGGGTCATCATAGGTCAAATTCGACCAGATCAGGTGGGACTCACATATTGACACATATCTCATGACCTGTAATAGATAGAAACAAATGGCGAACGCTATTAGACAGTCCTTGAAATGCGCTACCGACAATAGGCGGTGTAATTTAAGGTCAGGTCAACCGAGGCTCAGTTCAAGGTCATGAAGTCATGACCTCAGGTCAAGGCCCAGGGAGGTCATGTAAGGTATCAATCAACACGTCTTGACGATACAAGCATAATGACGGTAATTTCAGCCTTCTAGCTCAATGCAGTGCGATGTAATGCGCATAAATGTGTAGTGATATCAGGTGACCTCAGAAACCTTGGTGAGGTCACTGAGCAAAAATGTCAGCGGTAACATTGAGCATAGCTTCCATCTACATGCCACAACCGTTGTGAGATCATTCCGAGCGCAAATATGCAACTAGGAAGCATTTGTATATTTTACCATAGCCCTATAATGGGGAAGCCATGGCAGCGACCTGACCTAAGGTCAATGCTACGAAAAAAACAGATATGGATATTATGGTTCCTGATGAGATCATGACATGCTATAAGTTTGAAATCAATCTCCCAATTATTGTGGAAGTTATGCTACCTAGAACCCCGAGTATAGTTGGGTCACTGCCCGACCTGGTGATCTGACCTGAGATGATCCAGGATTTAAAATGTATGAGGATATGCGGAAAAGACGAATGAACAGCTTTGCGAGGTTTGGCCTTGCAAACCCTATTAGTTTGGTAGCAAATGAGGAAAAACCGGAGGGGGAGATATCTGCCCCCCGGACGTGCGCGGGTTAATAGCGCTTGACGCGCACCGCACCATCTCCGGTTCCCCCTAACCGACCTGGCAACTGATGCAATATTCAACGTAGACCTGCCAGACGGTAAATGAACACGGCACCGACAATTCAAGGCCTAACAGAGGCGTTGTCAATCTCTGCAGGCAATGATGGTCAAAATGATTCGGCTACATGACGGGAAGGAATAATCGAACACGACCAGCACTGTTCAATAAGTAACTTTTGGGGAAGATCAGCACACATACATATGGTGTTTAAGAAGCATTATCTACAAGTTGGGGATTGGTCATAGGTGTCGACGCACTCTAGAGCCCAAGCAACTAACTACAAGTTAGGCATAGCCACAAAGATATAAATAGATAAGACCGTGGTGTCCTTGACCAGTATGCCGAAACGCTTTTCTTTTAGTGCGAGCATAGACACGTGCACCCAGCCTCCTGGATCCGTCCTTTATGCACACACACACACATTGTATATATATATATATATATATATATATGCAAACCCGAAGAACGTAGTCACATTCTTTTGTGAAGAGGACGATCGATGAAAGGGTGTGTACGTTGATTCTGGACTGTCATATGCTGTAGCTTCACGTGGGTTTTTCTCGGGGTGAGGACGCGTGTCGGTGCCATGCTCACGCCAAACATCGTTTGTCAGCGATGGCCTACCGCCCGCTCGGCCCAGCCCCGATCGGAGCTAGGCCGGTTACTGCCTGCTCGACCTGGCACCGGGCGGGGCGGGTCCGGGCCGTCTACCTGGCGGCCCATGTCCGGCCGTGCAGCACGACCGGCGGCCGCAACTCGAACGGGCCGACCCTGAACTGAGGCGACCATGCGCAGCGTGAGCACATGGCCGGCCGTCACCGCGAGCAGCCGTGTCGCGTCCGCCCGATCCGCACACCACCTCAACATTGTGTCGCGTCCGCCCGGTCCGCACACCTTCTCGACGTCGTGTCGCCGTCCGCCCGGTCCGCACACCACCTCAACGTCGTGTCGCCGTCTGCCCGGTCCGCACACCTTCTCGACGTCATGTAGCCGTCTGCCCGGTCCGCACACCACCTCAACGTTGTGTCGCCGTCCGCCCGGTCCGCACACCACCTCAACGTTGTGTCGCCGTCTGCCCGGTCCGCACACCACCTCAACGTTGTGTCGCCGTCTGCCCGGTCCGCACACCACCTCAACATTGTGTCGCCGTCCGCCCGGTCCGCACACCACCTCAATGTTGTGTCGCCGTCCGCCCGGTCCGCACACCACCTCGACGTCGTGTCGCCGTCCGCCCGGTCCGCACACCACCTCAACGTTGTGTCGCCGTCCGCCCGGTCCGCACACCACCTCAATGTTGTGTCGCCGTCCGCCCGGTCCGCACACCACCTCAACGTCGTGTCGCCGTCCGCCCGGTCCGCACACCACCTCAACGTCGTGTCGCCGTCTGCCCGGTCCGCACACCACCTCAACGTCGTGTCGCCGTCTGCCCGGTCCGCACACCACCTCAACGTCGTGTCGCCGTCTGCCCGGTCCGCACACCACCTCAACGTTGTGTCGCTGTCCGCCCGTAGTGTGCGCGCGTGCGAGCGAGCGCGATACACCCGTCGTTCATTACGGAGCAGGACGAATTAAATATGCACCGCCGTGTAAAGTGGTTGCATTGTGGCGTGACAAGACAAGCGCAACGAGCGGCGGTTCACAACACCGAGCGTGCGGGAGCGCAGACGGAATTTTACCGTACACATACCGACACGTAATGTTGTTGGCGCGTTAACCCAAATTGCGCCCATTGTATGGCAAGCCGAGTAGAATGCGTACCTCGCCACCATGCACGTGCTACACGCAATCGATTTCCGTGTTCACCCCGCACAGGCGTCGGCAAGAGGTAGTCTTGAATGCACCTTCAGATGGTGCACGAAATCAATGAGTGTGTTTTGTCTATTGCGCACGAATGAACGATCATTGAACACAATGAGTATTTGTATGATGGCATTTATTCCTGAACACAGTTGCCACTGACATGCCATTTATCCAGGCTTGAACTTTATTTTACAACGCATACGATTTTACAGCAAGTTGTGTTAACTTCCGGACAATGGGGAAGCAAACAAGCATTGGTGCTTTTAGGCCAAGATCCTGCTACGCGATGAGTTTCTTACAGATTTATTGATTGATTGATTATTTTGGCTTAGGGGCGCATCAACTGCTCCTGGTTATGTAGCCGCCCGGAGTTTCCTACAGGAATAACAAAATATGGAGAGTCTCACCCATTATGCATCGCAGTTCACAACACGCACACCATACTGCAGGCGCCAGGCCTAAGGAGCCGGTGCCTCCTTCAGCATGCTAACTGGGGCGCCCCAACCCCCACACACGACACCATCGAAGTCAGTTATAGTAATGGCAGTCCGGCAATGGATCGGGAGTAGCTCTGGTGTGATAAATTGATCATCCCCCCACCCCCACTCCTGTGGAACCTTGCTGCACGAGGCGCTACCAGTATCGGCAGCTTGTGCAGTGATTCTGGTTGCGTATGCGGTGCGACGCAAGTAAGAAAGACGTGGCACACTCTAGGACATGCGTACAGCCCAGCCAACCGTAATCCGTCGTCTACAACCAGTAGAAAAAAACGGACCGGCCTAAGTTTCAGAACCAACTGCAATCAGCCAATATTTACTCTCCCCCGGCATAACTGTTCAGCCCCAACCATCCTGGTGACTAACGATAGTCCAAATCTGAACAGCCCGCAGCTTATTTCTACAGTATGAAGCTCTGAGCTCGCATCCAAAGCCCCAAAGGCGTGGGCAGTCTCTGATGTTCGCCCCGAAATAGCGGTGGAAAGTATAGCACCTGTCCACATTCCGGCCAGACATAACGATACATCAACGTAAATGTCGGCTCATATCGTCGCATCGCCCAAGTGCCATGGCGTCGCATTCGCAAACGATATGAGCAAACTCACATTACACACATATGCAGTTGCAGAGGAATCAGCACAATTTAAATATACGGCAGAAACAAAGTGGCCATTTGCATAATCGAAGTAAATATGGAGAAAATGTATGTATAATCGTTGGGCGTGCGTATGCCGTTCTCCGGAACCCATGAAGGATAAGGCGTGACTCACTTTCAGTGAGAGCAGGGAAGAACTTCTGGAATTCCTTGAACTGAAATGCCATATGCATTTTGAAGATCATATTTGAGCTTTGTTGATACGATGGTACATATTGTCACAAACTTATTTCCCAGAAGTTATTTCGCGGGTTCCGTTTTTAGTCACATGAAATATGACAGGCCATCAGAATACATATCCTCGTGTTAAACATCGCAAAAACCTGCTGGCTCGAGAAATCAGAACATGGGTATGACTGGCGTACAAGGCGAAGCACACAAGATTACCACACGGTGCGGGCCGTTCACCTGCCAGCCCGTCTGCAGATGTGGGGGTAGTTAGGAGACAGCTGACACCGCGCCCGGTAGCGGCTGCGACAGACGTCAGCGCACGCCGCCCGACCGGGCGAGGCGGCGTGGCGCCCACTCCGACGATTGCTGCGGCTCGTTAGCGCTGACGCGGTCGCGGTCGGGGTCACGGTGTCGGCCAGTCGACAGGTGGCGACACCGCGCCACCAGAGCCGGGACCCGCCGACTCCGCCGTAGTTAGTCCTCCGACCGCGCGCCAGCGGTCCACACGCACCCGGCGGCGGCGGCGGCCCTCCTGCGAGACCGTAACGCCACGCTCGAGACGAAAAACCGTCCATCCCGCAACTGTTCCCGCAGCGTCTCGCGCCCAGGCGCCGCGTCGAAATCGAGCTCCACTCGAGCCGGGAAATGCCGGCCGGGTGCCGACCGTCTCGATTGTTAACCGATTTGCAGTGTCGCTCCGCTCTGGCTGCAGACCCGCACTCTCCGCCCCAGCTCCAATTAGAGGCGCTCACATTAGTTCCGGGCCGCAGCGGCCGCCTGCGCCCGCACCGCTTATCTGGTGTATATCCATGTATCATCCAGCGCAGCGATCGAAGCCATCTGCGCGGCTCATCAGCCGCCGAGCAGCCAGAATCGCCTGTTCTGCGCCCAGACACCCCATAGTCCAGTCGTGACCCGGGGTGTCAGATTATTAAATCCCGGAGAAAAAGACACTTCACTAGAACATCTTGCATCCTAGTTAATTTGCATCTAATCCAAATACATCATCTCATTTGTGAATATCAATCGTATTAATTTCAGATGCATGTTGTTTAAGATGGAACAGACGTTAATCGCCTTCAGATTCCGATCCGTACAGAACCGCTGGAGACAGCGCAGTACTAAACTTGTATTATCCCGATGTGCACACGCCGGACGCATACAACTTAGCGTTCCGATCGTATCCTTGGCAGAGAGCACTGCATATTTATACATGCATGTGGCGCGCAACTGACGATGTATTTTGACACCAGGTGCTGGCGAAGCCCGGTGTCGGGCAGGACCAGGTGCTGGTGAAGCCCGGTGTCGGTCTGGACCAGGTGCTGGTGAAGCTCGGTGTCGGTCAGGACCAGGTGCTGGTGAAGCCCGGTGTTGGGCGGGACCAGGTGCTGGTGAAGCCCGGTGTCGGGCGGGAACAAGTGCTGGTGAAGCCCGGTGTCGGGCGGGACCAAGTGCTGGTGAAGCCCGGTGTCGGGCGGGACCAGGTCATGACCGTGCCGCGCCACGGACGGTCATGGCCAGGTCATGACACGCGATGAGGTCTGACTGGATGTCACGTTATATACAGGCTGAGACAGAGAAGGATACAGACAAGCAGCATGGGTTCGGCAGGGACAGAGATGCCGTCCTGAGCACCCGGGACGCCAGGCCATCTGCCTCACAGGACAAGTGTACACATATGACGTACAAAAAAAAAACAGATGATCCCTTTCAGCCTGTGTAGTTATTTGGGTTTCAGGGCACTTCGACAGGACATGATCATTCGCGCTTTTCAGCCTGACAACGCGTACATGGAGGTTTAGCATAAACAATGCCAACAATATAATTAAAATTTGTCACCAACGAAATGCGCCGAAAGGCAGTCCTCAGCTTTTTGGTTGGGTGGATGAACCAAGCGAATGCGGCAAATTCAGCAGTGACGTGGAATATGTCGGAAAATAAGAACACAGAATGGCGTTGAAATGCAAGAGAATGGTATTCATTGCCATTCTCACCTATGAAAGTAGTACATCAATCGACACGTTGAAACTGGGAGTCATTATTCCAGTTGAATAAAACCATTTAAGTCCATTAACTGGAGCACTCAGGAGGCTGAAACAAGTGTACATCAAGTGTGGATTAATTTATCTTCAACTTTGTACTTTCAGATCAGTGTCATATGTAGCAAGTTCGGCTGGAAATCTGTTGTTGTCATTGGTGTTTAGGAGCGCATCAACTGTATGGGCTTTACAGCGCCATTTGGCTGGAAATCTTGCAACAATGTGTTTCCAGCCAGTATCTTTAGATTCCAATATCACGTTGCTGCCCATTCAACCGGCAATTTTCATCACCGAACCCGAACATATGGCCATGGTCATATCATCTCTGATACAAGGTTCTCCTCAAGCAATATAATCTCTCCAGCAGAAGCCTCAATTCCCCGAAGAGTCGTGCCATACAGGAGGGCCGAGTTGGTTCGTTCAGACCAACTGCGGCCAATAATCCATGGCCAGGCGGAAATAGCCTGCCCAGGAGCTCAGAAATGCACCGCCTGCTCATTGGGGGGTCGATTGCATCACAGCAGGCTACTGGACCACCACCACGTACGCCACCTTAGCTGAGCTCTCATCCAATGTCCCAGGGCAAATAGCGTAGTCCACACCAACTGAGATCTGTTGTGTTCTGGCCAGCCATGGCCTGTACCAACTGAGGTATGTAAGTGGCGTCGTGGCCTGTACCAACTGAGGTATGTAAGTGGCGTCGTGGCCTGTACCAACTGATGTATGTAACAGTGGTGTCGTGGTCTGTACCAACTAAAGTATGTAACAGTGGTGTCGTGGTCTGTACAAACTGATGTATATAACAGTGGTGTCGTGGTCTGTCCCAACTGATGTATGTAACAGTAGTGTCGCGGCCTGTACCAACTGAAGTATGTAACAGTAGTGTCGTGGCCTGTACCAACTGAAGTATGTAAGTGGCGTCGTGGCCTGTACCAACTGAATTGAGGTGCGTAACAATGACGTCGCATCAGCAGACATACCACAATTTGACCACACACAGCATGGGCCCGATGGAACATAATATGATGCTTGAAGATACACGACGGTTGCAATTTTCGTTCGTAGATATATTAGTGGTGCAAGTCTAATGTTGGATGCGTTGTGCAACATGGTGCAAGTTATTTAACGATGAATGAATGATGCCGAGCTCATGACCACAATTTCACGATTTAATGATTATGATGGTACAACCCTGTATGTTTAAGTGACTTCGTATTTCCAAGTTTTGCTCCCGAGTGTTGATACGTACGAATATAAAAATAATTACCTTCCAAGGAAAAGCTTTCTTATTTTGGCTGAACAAATTTGGATGAAAGTGAAAAAATGAAAGGATAGGTTCACTATGACAACAAAAAAGCATTGCCATTGGCATAGGATGTTAGATCATGTGGACCATTTCATCCGTGTTTTCACCATGAACTTGACGCCTTAACCTGGCTCCAGCCATTTGCTATCTTTCGATATGTGGTGAAATCAATTCAAACACTTGTCTTGGCTGATATTGTACATATTGCTGGTGAAAAACTGCTTATGATATGATTCAGCTATTGACGAATATTTTTGCTGAGCTGCTGCTTTCAGCAAGTAGCATGCGATATATTGTGGACCTATTTAAGGATACACCTTCAGGCTTTGGAATGGATAGGACGGAACTGCTGGATGTAATGTTGAAATGGCCCTCGTGTACTGTTGGTTATTTGAGTTTTAGGGCGCATCGCCGGGCGTCGTGTATGTGATGTTATCAACACATGCATAATTAAATTTCGACTTTTGTATTTACCAATGGAACTACAAACCTCAGTTGGAAGCTAAATACCTCCCAAAAAGCCAGCTGATCCTGACCAAGATTTTGGTTCTGCAGTTTCCATCTCTAGTCCATATAAATCATGGCATTACCACCACCCGCCAGTAATCCATTTCTGAACTAGTGTAGAACAAACGGGAAGCTTTGTTCACAAAAAGCACACATTGCTGGCATGCGTTGAGTCCTAATGCGTTTGTGAAACAAGCGACCACTCGAGCCCAGTCATACTTGTTGATGCCATGATATAGAACACCTGTTTTGTCTTGTGACTATTGGTTAAGCTTTGTCTTGTGACTATTGGTGTAATACAGATCAGGGAAGAAACGTCGACATGAAATTGGATACTCCGTGTCGCTTAGAACTAGCGGTTGGACTTTAGTGCCAATTGTTGGTAACATGAAACGAGTAACATGTGCGAAGGAATCAGACCTCCCCTCGCACGACAATGATGACTAACCAGAAAATGCACATTCATGTGACGCGACTGCTTTTCACGTATTCCAACGTTTGTAGTTCATCGCTCTTGTTTCTTTATTTTTTTAGTAGACTTCTCTAAACACAAACACCACAACCTAACTTACAACTTCTCCAGATTACTAGTCCATGTTGAGGAGTTTGAAGAGCTATACGTTTTTATACGTTTGCCAGTCTAAGTCTTTAGAAGTTTGTCTGACACAAACTGCTCCCAATTACATATAGTATTGGCTGAGCAAATGGCACCTACTTCCAAGACCGATAGTCTACAAATATTTCAGGGACTGCAAAACGGTCCCTTACAGTGCTTCATGGTTCCCATCATGGTCATGTTCATCTCCATCGCATTGATGCTACTGGCCCAAGTGCAAAATGAATGTAAGGTAAACGTTCCAATTCATTCGAAACTTTTTAAAAAATGACTCATTCGAGACTAGTTTTTTTTTAATTGAGTATTCACGGACGGACCACCCCAGAAGACTAAACAAAGAGTGGATGAGAACGATGATCCCGTGGACTCCCTCCCTGCATTCGTCAATACACCCTATGACGTGACCGACCATGGGGGCAGGAAAGTGTGGGAGGGGCAGCAATCTACATCTACTGTTGGCGATGTGAAGGCCACTAATGGGAATTCATAGTGAATGAAAACAGGGACGCAACTGCTTTCCCTTTATTCCGGTGAAGTCATGCGCTCTGATTTGTTGACTGTTAGTAAGCGTCGGAGCACACGTCCTCAACTTCCACCTAAATGGGAGTACAGCTCATTCACGCATATAGCTTCTAGGATCTGCAAAACTTAATTTTCGTAGTGCACATCTCTCCCCCATCCTTCTCCACTCAACGTTCCTTACTGTGCTTATGTTCACTTAATGCGCATTGCGCCATACTCCCATTCGTGCTTTTTCAACACGAGTCATCGCCCATGTATATGGCCAATGGATTGGTTAGCTTCCACTTAGTCAGTGGATGGTATTAACCACATCTACCGCTCTCCGACTGCACCACCAGCAGCATCACCGATCGCTGACTCACCGCTCGGACAGCAGCAGGGCGCCGCCACAAACACAGCCGGCGACACCGCCCATCGCGCCTCACCAAGTCACCGGGCGGCGACCGACGCGCCGCCGCCGCCACGCCATCGTCTCACCACACGCACCACCGCCGCGGCGCCCGTCGGCGTCGACGCACCCCGCACCGAGGGCTGCGCATACGCCAGCGCCGCAATAGCCGACGTCTTCACACTGTCGCCTCGCCGCGGAGCGCGAGTACGTGGTGTTTTGGTGCCGGCCACCGTATTCATGCAAGTTTCGTGTGCTGCGGTACAGCATCGCGAGCGGCGGCGGCACAGGTAGGCGTGGCTACTGCTGAGACAGCTCACAGAAGTGATGCACTTTTTCGATCGTCTGGCTAGGTGGCATTATGTTTACTCCAACAGACTGACATCGACAAGGCAGCGGCAAGGCTGATGAAGTTGCGGATTCGGCTCCTGCCGGTCTGCCACGAGCTTCCATCGCGACGGCTGCGCCGCCGCCTCCACCACACCTGTTACACCGGGCAGGTGCGACCACTTGGCTGAATCCGTCGCCGCTGCCGGCGCGCTCTCCTCAGCAGCCATAGACGTCCGCCGACTGTTGCCGAAACGCCAGCCGGCAATGTCGAGCGGGCTTCCTCGCCAAGCTCGTTTGGTGTCCTGTCCCAAAACATTAGATTCTACCAACGGTCGTCGTTCCGTATGCCTTTCTTGAAACCCTCTCCCCTCTCATCTGACAGAGGGCTCCCAGACACCAGAGTACCCATTGGAGAAGACTCCTGAGCCTATATGAAGACCTAGTGGGTCAACGGAGAGGCCCAAGCCGATATGAAGGACCTTGGGGTGACAGGAGGTCCAGGCCAGTAAAGAGCGCCCTTGAGCCGTCAGAGACCCTAAATCGACGAAGCCACCTGAGAACTCCAGGTCGATATTAAGGCCACCGGGCAGACGAAGAGAATCGAGACGAGGTAAAGGCCCATGGGCTGACAGGGGATTGCTGGATCTTTGGAAGGGCTCCGGAGCTGCAGGTCCTATTTAAAGAAAGTTTCACTTCGGGGACGACGGTGATAAAACAGCATAAAACGAATAATGTTATTGGCATCAGCGAATTTTCCTCTCAAAATGAAGAAATGCGCACCCCACTGGGTAATCCCAGTTAACAAGCTAAAACAGGCCATGCCGGACTGACGGAGGGCACGAGAAATTCAGAGGGTCTTCGAGCCCACGGATAGGTACCATGAGCCAACTGAGAGGAACCTTGAGCCAACGGAGTGACCTTGAGCCAACGGATAGGTACCATGAGCCCACGGAGAGGAACCTTGAACCAACGCAGAAGGCCTCTGGTAACCGGAGGGAGCCCCGCGGGCATCAGAGGGGACCCTGAAGCCGATACGAGTGATCCTTGGGCCTATGGATGGCCATAAATCGATATGACGGACCCTCGGCCTAACGTGGAAAGCCCCGACAAGCAAAGAGGTCCTCCGAGCCGACAGAGTCTCTGAACCGACGAAGCGCCTTTTAACTACCAGAGGATCCAGAGCCCCGAGCCTCTATGAAGATTTCCAAGGCCGAATGTGTAAAAGCCGATATGAAGGGCCATGGACTGACGGTGTGGGCGGGCCTAGGCCGTCGGTGGTGGGCCTGAATTGACGGGTGGGTGCGGGCCTGGACGCTGGGTTTATTTGGAGGAGAAATACATGGAACACATTTCCAAGAAATTTGTCATCAGCAATGTGCCACGTATCGATTCACGTTCACGAAACTGTCCTAAACGTAACCTGATCTTGATCATAGCCATTCCGTGAGGGCCAAGGATTGCACTGCTGACTCAATGTAGCCCACGCATATTGCAACTGAAAGGGAGTGTCTCGGTCGAGGACGGCCCAGGTGGAAGCCATTCAAAATGCCCGAACGCGTTCGATAGGAGCGATGCAAAGCGAGCGATGCAGTTAGCGATATGATTCTGCTGTATCGGTCATGGAAAATAAAATTTCGTGAGGCACAGGACGATGGAAATGTAAACATTTGTCGAGACAGGAAAAACAGACGTGGTCGTAATAGGTGTCGAGGTGCCAGTGGGAGGTTTTATCCCATGTCAATATTGCTGGCTTGGTGACTAGTCATCAAGTGATAGTGATAAGAAATAGCAGGGAACTCTTCGTCAGGCAACTGGAGAAAATGGTGGGGAAATTTAGAGGCGGAAATAGCACGGACCTGAACGCCAGGCCTCTCCCAGGCTATTTTGACTGGGGAGGGTGAAGGGTGCCAATTGGCGCCCGTCGGACCGCGATCAGAGACAACTGGACCCACACACTCTGTGATGCCAAAGCAATGGGGAATGGTCTGTTTGAGGTCACAACCCCATGCCCCTCACTAGAAAACACATCAGAGGGGGCCGTATCTGCACGAGTGCCACTTCGCCAGGTAATACGTCAGAAGTGGCCGTATCAGTACGAGTGCAAATCCAGGTAACATATCAGAGGGTGCCATATCATCACGAGTGCCCCTTCACCAGTTAACACAGCAGATTGGGCCATATCAGCACGAGTGCCCTTTCAGCAGGAAACACATCAGAAGTGGCCATATCAGTATGAGTGCCAATCCAGGTAACATATCAGAGGGTGCCGTATCAGCACGAGTGCCCCTTCACCAGTTACCATAGCAGATGGGGCCGTACCAGCACGAGTGCAGTGTGCTGATCACAACAGAGCCACAATCCGGCCACGAGCCGCACGAACCCACACCAGCGCCCTGACCCGACACACATAGCCGCCGGCGACGGCACACGACACAGGGCCCATGGCTGGTGTTGGTCTGGGCGTGCCTACGGCCTCTGGCGATGCACGACCTCCAGGCCGTGGCACCTGGGACATGTCACGGGAGTATGGGTCGTGACGCCTGGGCTGTCTCCAGACAGTGACACCTGGGGACTTCTTTGGAGTCTCGGATCATGATACTTGGGGGCACTCGTCTCTGGGTTGTAACATCTGGGCTTTCTACGGACCTTTAGGCTTCTCAGAAAAGCTCTAATTTCGTTTCAAGGGGCGTTTGACGATATATGGGAAAACATTGCATGACATCAACTAGCCTATAATTCATAACTCAATAATAGTAACCTGATGTATGCCACTAATTAACATTTTTGCTTGTTGTCGGCCATGTGACACAAGAGGTCCCATCATCTTAGTCACCTTCATAAGCATCATATTCTGAAGACAAATTCCAAGAATTTGTAAAAACAGCTTTTACTGCAAATTTACCAATTGATTATGGCCAAGCTATCAGGAATGGATCCGGTAATTGTCATGAGGGCATTCATCTGGAGGGGGTCATTTCTTTGGTGGTGTACCACTCCAAAGTACCTGCAGTGCACTTCTGGCAAGAAAATTTGAAGGAATGGGGTTGTGCTTGGCCTACCAGGAGGGGTGCCTTTTCCATACATACAGCATGGTGTTTACAGTCTATACTAGTCTATACACAGAGCATGTAGTAGCCATACACTGAATGTTGCTTGCTGGTCATGGTCAGCCATGGCCTGGCCATGCTCACAGCAAAGTCTGACATGGAACATATAGGGGATGGGAGGTCTGGATTATGGTGCCAGATTATGGAAACAATATTTGCACTCTGTGAAATGTAGACTGATTTGAGCAGACATTGTATAATGTGGGAAGATTTTTCATGGCCATTCTGGCATTAAGATCCTTGACATGTTTGTGCTGGCATCATTGGTGAACATATGTGATCACTCACTGAAATTGGCTCACAGGTGTGCATCAGCAGATTGTACATTTTTGTACTGGGACTGGCACATCTACATATACAGGCTTGCCTCAGTCGGCCATGGAACTAATCTCTGGGTGAGTGATACTCCTCAAAAGTGTTGGGAGCTAAGCTCCTTTTTTTGGTGTTATTTTGTCCCCAACTGAAAAAGTATCCATTTTCAGATGGAATTTGTGGTCATATGATCATTTTCATTAATTTAGGAGACTGACATAACTGCAGATGCAGCCTCCCCTCAATTGGCAATGGAACTCATCTCTGGGTGAGTGATGCTTGAGTTTTAGGAGCATTGTATAACATGGGTCATATACCATGGGTAAATATGGATCATGGATGAATATGGAGATCATGGTAAATGTTTATTTTTGTGACTTTTAATACCATGCCTGTTGATGTGAGTAAGACAATGCCACAACTTATTTTCTCAGCAAATGACTACTTTTCAGTTGGCCAAGAAATTCACAATCATAACCTTCACTCCACAAATATAGCCCATCTCATATAATTATCTGTACCTGGTGTGTTCCATACATGATATAGAAGAATTTCATCACTTCATGCACTTGCTCTCTGATACTCTTGGACACCAAACACCATATGTTTCTGCCTTAATTTTACATTTATTCACAAGGAATACTTTCAGCCTGCCACAATCAAGCACACTTTGTGGAAGATCAGGAGTTATTGATAAAGGTAATGCTGTCAATGTCGCATATGCCAGCACATCATGGCCCAAAAAAAAAATTGTTTTGGATGATTCTGGTTTTCCAGTTTGGTTGGATTAGATTGCATTATGATATAACATTTGTTTATATATTAGGCTATGTCATCTTAGTCTAGGTTAGGTTAGGGTAATGAAATTAAAGTGAATCGCAGTAACAATTGTGTGGAGCTGTCAGACAGAGTTGTCCACATCCAAGACACCAAGTGGCTCTGGCATGGTGTAATAGTGGTTATGGCCAGTGTGGCAACTGGCATTAAGAGCAAGTATTCAGGGAAATATCTCCAAAGGTAGTTGTTTTTTCAAAGGAATTTCACAGAAGCAAAATTCATACCTTCCAATTTGAGGCATTGAAGCTTTATAAGCAGCAATCCCAGTCAACTATCATTGACTGAACAGCAATAATTTGTTGAGAAAATAAGAAAATAAGAGAAAATATTAAGAAATCTTACATCAAAAAGCAGTATTTAAAAAAATCACAAAAATCAACCTTTACCTTGATCTCCATATTTACCACATGTTCATATTCAGTACATTCATATACTGCATTTGAAAAAATAAATCCCAGAAATGAAAAATTACCTGAAATTGCAAATTTCCATCTAGCCAAACAAATCACAATGTATGCTTCATGAGGTAAAATGTGTGTAAAAACTGTATTGAGGTTACCTTTAACTGCAATAATATCATAATACAATCACAGTTGGGACAAGTAGTCTGGGGTAAGCTGACCTAGGTTGGTACCAACTAGGTGAAGAGGGGCTTCTGAATACTTAAGGTATTATGCAACAAATAGCTTTACTGCTGCTTCTGTATGGCTGGGCCAGTAATTATACTGTTTGCTGAACACAAAAATGAACAAGCTATCCATACTCAAACAGTTCCTTTGAACAAAAATACTCTAAGTGTTTGCTGAAGTAACCACTTCCAAGGAGCAACTTTAAAGACAATAATTATTTTGTAGTGGTGTACCATATTGTGAGGGACATGAACATGAAATCTTAACATTAAAATGTTGTGCAGGATTGACTCACTGAAGCTGTTGTGTTACAAGCTACCAGTAGCCACTAAAAATGTTTCGGTACCTAGTTGTAAAATAAATATTGGAGGTCACTCCAATTGGAGGTCCTTATGGCTTACTTAAGCAAACTGCTTTTGGAAGCCAAACATGGTGCCTGTGAACTTTGTTAGCCCCATGCACAAATAATAGGTAGAACTATCTTATCAGGCCTTCATATTTTGGGAGACAGGTCAATCATTTATGAATGCCATAACATATTGTTATTTATGCACTAAACAGCATGTAGGAGATATCCAAAGGTGTTCAGGAAACAGAACACGTTCAGATACCCCCTCCCGCTCTTCCCTTAGGAGCTTAACCTGAACTTTCCAGAAAATCAACATATTTTTGGCTCAATAAATTTAACGATGGGCCATTATGCGCATTTACTGAAAGGATAAAGCATGCCACCAAGCACAGCGAATGAATATGAAAACGAATTCACGTTTCTAGAATATCAATGGCATTGAAATACGTTGATATCAAATCGGAGCAAACAAGCAGGGTTAAAATTAATTTTAATGGGAACAGCATACAAAGCAGGCATCACTTACCGGAACAAATGAGTAACGACACAAGTCAAGTCGATCACCAGCTATTATTCCATGGCGCCAACAACCACCACACCTACTCAGGAATAACCGTTGACATCACACAACACCCACAACACCTAATCGCACGACGCCAGCGCACTGTCGCTAGGTGGGGAGGCAGGTACGTATCCAACAGATATGCGGCGAATAAGGCGCATGAGGAGCTCTACAATCATGGCCGCCATACATTTGTAGAATAATAAATATAAAGTTATTGTGCGCAGGGAAATTTTGTATTTCAATACATTTATAAAGCATTCTTGCATGCATTGCTTGTGGCGTGTTATCTTTCTATATTTTTATCAAGCACGTATTCATGATGTAAGCCAAAAAGTCGAGAGGAAACGAACGAGTCATAAACATTTTTACTAGGTGGCAGCACTTTACAGTTTCACATACTTGAGTGCGCTGTCTGAGGCCTCGAGTGCTCCACAACAAACAACGTTACAACATATCAAGGCCATTTACGTATAGTACGTATAGCCACATATAGTAGAAGTCGTCTGAGGGTTTGACTGTTTTTACTCTGGGTTCAGAAGCAGATTCAGTCAGGTTCCGTAGCCAAGCGTACGTTCAGCACGTATTCAGCGCATATCCGACAGTACATTCAGGAGGTTCTGAAGCAGAAATTTAAACAGATTCGACAGCGTAGCCCGATAGTTTGTCAATAATGAGACCATTTACCAGTACACCCGATGTATTATCTTCGTGTAGGAACAGTCCTGGAACGCACCGCAGAACATGAGAGGCAGCATGTGAGATACATAGATTAGATGCATAGATAGATGCATAGATAGTGTTAGATAAGTTACCCTCTACCTTTCCTCAAGTTCGTTGGGCAGCAGACTTAGATATGTTAAAAAATACAGGAAGAAAACGTAAAGCAAGAACAGATAAAAGATGCCTACGGATCGTCGAACACTACACGATATATCGACACGATAGGTACGAGAACTACCACCGTCGCTCCACACAAAGTTCATGGATTCAGCTTCCATAACCATCCACCCGACTAGGACACATCGGGCGTAACGATCTCTAGAGCGGGCGCGCCCCGGGTACCGTGGCTGGTAAAGGTGGCGCTGCCTCCGACAGAGACAGCAGCCGTCGGTGTGGTCACTGGCCCGCCGCCGGAAGTCGCACCACCGCTGGTACGCCGCTACGAGTGGTGGTGATGTGACTGCCTGGAGGTGAGGACCTGGCCCTGGAGATGAAGCGGGACTGGAAGTGAGGACGTCGGTGGCTGGGGTACCCGGGCTGCGACAAGTGGGTAGCTATCGCTCAGCAGTGAGCAAGATCCCGACGGTACCCCGGATACCGCGACATCCCCATCCTTGGGATACGTCACCGACATCGGCGATGTCGGGAGAGGGCGGTGGCGACGGTGCGGCAGGTCGTCGACCAATTAGTCGCGGTGTCTGGCGCCCGGCCTTCGCGGAAGCCACGGGAACTGGTGGTTCCTCAGCGTCGCACGCCCTGACCCGTCTGCCGGACACCATACTGGTCGTGCTGCCGCACCTCGATGACCCGGCCTATCTTGTTCCACCTCTTGGGTTGGATCCCGGACTGATTTTGAAAGCGCACGTGATCGCCGACTCCGGGAGATGAAAGCCGACGAAGGTGCTCGCCCCAGCGCTCGGCTTTTCTATGTGGCGATGGTGTAGCGCCTGCTCCCTCACCACCAGCGTCTCCCGCCATGTCGAGTGTGGACAGTACTTTGCAGGCAGGATTTGGATGGCGTCTCGGATGGGTCGGCCGAACAGTACCGTTGCCAGAGATATCTTCGTTTCATGGTCAGCCGTGTTTCTGTATTGAAGCGAGGCGACGGAAAACTTCGTGGTGTCGATCGTGGCGGAGGGCCCACGAAGTGTTGCCGGTTATCGTTCTTTTCACGGTCTTTATTCCGAACTCAACTCTGCAGTTCGAGTGGTGGAATGCCAACAATGCGAGGCAGTGATGCACCCACCAGTCCCACAAGAAGTTCGTAGTTGCTGCTGTGACGAACTCGGGGCAGCCATAGCTGGTGAGCTAGTCAAGGATGCCGTACATCACAAGCCCTCTTCGAAGGCTCGTTACAAGCCCGGAACTATCCTTGGAGACCCACTCCTATATGGATCAGATGGAGTATCGATCCACCAGTACGATATAGTAGGAGCCCATTTAGTGAAAGTAGTCGGCGCATATCCACTGGATCTGGTTAGTCAGGCGCGGCGGCTGGAGTGGTAGTGCATTCGGTTGTTGCGATGTGCTATGCGGTGGCTAGTGCCGCACCGTGCCCGCACATCCTGTATGACTACAGTGATGTCAGGCCAGAATACCGAGCTCTCCGCCCTGGCTTGGACGCCATCATGGTTTGGATGTCCTGATGGTCGGAGCACAGCGATGTCAGTACCACTAGGCGCAGCGTTGGTGGGATCACCGACCGCTGGCTTGTAGTGGAAGACGCCACCAAGTGTGAGCAGCTCGCTCTTGAACTGGTGGTAAGGTCTCTGGTTCTCGGCTCGGTAGTGCCTGACCTTCGGCATGCTATCTTGCTCCACCAGATGCACTCGAAGGCGCCAACCGTTGCTTTCCAGTGTGACAGATCGGCGTTGCGAGCCATATGGCTTGGCTCGACACCGCCAGGAGCGTCTGGAGCACCTGAAGGGGGTGTGCCTTTTGCACGACCGCTGTGGCGTTGTCAGGCTGATGCATGGTCTCCGGCCCCGCCGGGCCACTCGTATACTGTGAAGCCTTGTTCTTAAACCGAGACACGTTGGCAACCTTGAATCTGTATCGCAGCGTTTTCTCCTGGAGATTTCGCAGCCCGGCGTCACGGATATCTTTGTGGGCCCGGTCGCTGAAGATCTTCAGAAGTATTTTGTGCTCGACGGCAACAGTGAGCTTTTCACAACTGAGTACGAGAATCGGGTCTTGACGAGACCCTCGGCCACAGCCAGCGCCTCGCCCTCGGTTTGTTTGCACCTCGACTTGGCTAGGACTGTGAAATGACTGACGACAAGAGTGGTCTTCCAGCCACTTCTGCAGCAGAATGGCTGTTCGCCGACGCAGGGGCAGTATTTCTGGAAGAGCTAGAACCCGATCTCAGTCGACTGGTTGGTCGCCGGGCAAGTGGACTTACTGGTGGCGAAGATCCGGACGCCCCCTTCATATCGTCGATGATGACTGCATTTGACTTCACGAATAGTGCGTAGGGATGATCATCCCACCGAAATGGTGCGTTCGCCCTGAGTAAGAAGCATGCGTTCGTCCATACCGAATGCGTAACTGATTTGGTTGACAACGCCGAATCACGCCCTCACATCAGTGATATTCTGCGACGTGGGAGCTCCTGAATGATCCTGAAGTAACCGGCGCAGTGTTGCATTGAGTCTTCGATGATCTCAAACCTGGGAAAATGCACACCGCCCTTCGCGAACGGGAACTTCTCAGGGCTGAGCGTGATGACGCTGGACCAAGTCACCTCGAGCCATTCGACGGCCTATCAGCGAGAGCTCTCGATGGCATCGGTTCACAGCAATGTGCCATCGACACACTTCGTGTAGTGGTTGTGCGACGACTTGCCGTCGGCGAGAATCTCATCGAACTGTCTGGTGTAGCCATCGTCCAAGGTGAAGTACCCCTGTGGTGCCACACGGTCCCAGTACTGACCCCATGATGGGATGAACGTGGTGAGGTGACGATCGTCTGGATGCAGCGGTACGCTATGATAGTCGTTCCACACACCACACACCGTCTTCTTCGTGCTGGGAGGCATCGAACTTGCTTGGTGAAACGGACTGGACGCGTGATGCGTTTCCAGTTTCGCACGATGGTTGAACACTTGCAGGCTGACAGTGCGCCATGGCTTCCCGGCCTTCTTCGCGATGAATACCATGCGATTGCACCACGCAACAGGCTTGTCTACAGGGACAGGATCGATGACACCCAAGCGGACATCCTGGTCCAGATCCTTCTTGACATCTGCTTGCCAGTGAATTGGCACGGGAATGACTTTGTGGCATAATGAAGGTGTCACGCTTTCGTCCAAGATCAATATCAGGGGAGGGCCATCCATCATTGGCAGCCTCTGATGTTCGCAGGTGCTGAATGTACTGCTAGCGACCGCCTTCATTAGACCACCGGATGTTGGTGATCGGGCTGCCATACTGAGGATGTATGACGGCCGCGTACTGACGTCGGCGATGATAGCCTGTGCTGTGCGTCAGTCGCTAATCAGGAACTCTCCGTCTGTCTGATGTGCTTGATGTGCTGCGACTTAAGAAAATATATGCCGGCTTTTTGTGCTATGTAGAACATGTTTTCGGAATCTAAACGGTCTGCACGGTGTAAATGGTAGTACTGTACGCATGTACCCTTAGGTGTAACCACTGGGAGCTCCATTTCGAAAAATTGTCGATTTATCCCCCTCAATTTTTTTTCGTGTTCCCTGAGCCTCAGCTACCGAAGCATCATCGCCGTAAAATTATCCTTGGTCATTTATCAAATGAATATATATATACCAGATAATCACCAAAAATATTAAAAGCCGATCTAGCCAATCAACGGGCTTCTCAGGCTATCTGTCATTAAGAAAACATCCACACCTGGTGCCAGGCAATAGCCGTGATGTACCTCAAGTAACATTCCAAACCGGGACATGGCAATGTCAAACCACAATGCCGATTGGGTAGCTTAAATTGTTCCAAGTCCTCGCGCTTCATCGCTATGTCTTCAATGTTCATCAAGTTGAGTCATTGAACGTGTCGTGTTGTACTTTAGCAAACTTTTCAGAAGAAAAGAAAACATATTATAACATATTAACTTTCAAAGACATAGGTCGAATTTGTTTCTTTCGTCACCCCGCATTTCTTCGTTTTCTCCCACAGCTACACATGTTTGGTATCAAGAGATAGTCCGTGGACATCCCTCAAGTAGCATTTCAAACCGGGACATGTCAGATCAAACCTCAAGGTCAAAGGTTAGTTTAATTTTCAGAGTCCTCGCGTTTCGTGGCTATGGCTTCATTTCGCATTGTGTGTCCCTCAACGTGGCTTGTCGTACGGTATCAGAATGCTAAGATATCGAATTATCTTCAAAAGTGTTGAGGGTATGACCTTTGTAAAATGATTGAATGTAATAGGAAAGGGAGGGTCAAATCGATTTTTGTTTGCAGCCGTTGTGATGGCAAGCACTCGTATCCTATATGATTATAGGCTCCCCAAAAAATTCATCATGACCTGAATAACCTGATCGCATGGTGCTCTCATGGTTGGGTTTTCACTTACACTGCCACATTGGTGTTCCGAACATATAAAATATAGAACTTTTTTTCTCAAATTGTCCCCTTTCCTCTTTATGGTTCAACAGAAGTCAAATTTGCAAGAGAAGCCACACATGAATTACATGAGTTAATAGCTGCGAGAGAGCAATGCTGTAATCAGGGGTAGATCCAGGAATTGTCATGGGGGCATTTGTCTGTAGTGACGCCATTTCTTTGGAGACGCGCCAATGCGAAAGCACATGGAGGGGTGTATCTGGCTGCAAAACTCGAGGGAGCAGGTTGCACTCGGACCTTCCTGAAAAAAAAACTCGTTCTTTCCCTCCAAGGGGGTGCGATTTCATTTCATAGTGCCGCCACCGGCCGAAAAATTCGAGCGTTTGCACTGGAACCTTTTCAGAGGGACGAATTTTCCTGGCATGGGGACGACACCTTCCACGTGGGGGAGGTACATGCCCTCATTGCCACACCCTTCATCCGCATTGGTTGTCGTTGCATTAAAATATGTGCCCATAAAACAGGAAAGCATGGAAAGGTAATTGTATGTCCATATTTGCTATCATTGAACCATCGTCAAATATTTTATGTTCTTGCTGCAAGAGGGCATTCATGTGTTCGTGTGTTTTCAGTCGCGGTAGGCATGATGTGTAACTCGATGTTTTTGTATCGCCATTGTTTTACTGTTTTGGTCCGAAGATGTATCGTAAAGTAACAAAACGTTCAGTTCGACCAATACAGTTAGAAATAATATCTCATGGTCTATATAGCTCTATTGGTCATCAGATGTATCCTATATCTACACTTTGGGCGAAAATAATTATTTCATGTTAATTAAATATATATATATATATATATATACCCCAAAATGATGTTCGATTCGAATGATATTGAATAATTGAAATTTTATCTCTATGTTTATATATATATATATATATATATATATATATATATATATATATATATATATATATATATATATATATATACATAGAGATAAAATTTCAATTATTCAATACCATTCGAATCGAAGATCATTTTGGGGTCCCGCAAGTGGGTCAACCTTTCTCCTACGTATCAGACTGACACCTCGTTCCAATGTCGGCGTTGAAATTTCACAAAGCTGTTTTGCACAACTTGGTGTAATTTTGGAACATTTGAGACGTCGGACGGCTAAATAATTGAGAGAGCTACTCTGCATGACATAATTCATGCAACCCGCAAGTCGGCTGCCTTGATCGCCAAGTACGAGACCATCATGGAGTCCAAAAGCGCAAGTCGGATAGCTTGTGTCCACCGTCCTCCTGGAGGGAGAGTTGTCGGAGCTATTGAACGCCTCCCATAGCAATGCGCTGAAGATGATCACGATTGAAAAAGACTATAACAAAAATATTTTTTTAATATATCTAAATATTAGGGTATTAAAATATTAGGCTAATTTTGTAATATTAGGGTTTTTTAATATATATAAATAAAAAATATAATATTATATCAAAATATATATATATATATATATATATATATATATATATATATATATGTAAATAATCACATATGGAAATATATGTGAGTCTGTACTTACAGACGAATTAAGTAGTGGATAACTGCTCTTTATTTTGTTCTGGCTAAGAAAGCTTGCGCAAGAGATTTCAAAATATAGTCTATTGCAATACATTATTTGTGGATGTTTGCATCTACTCTATCATGCTATTCCATTATTCATGAATATATTGCGTAGGTAATATTTTAGATATATGACAACAGTGGTATAATCGTTGTAGAAAGCTAAATTTTTGGTTATGGGCAAGTTTTCGCACCATTGCAACACAATTCTGACCCAACCTTTACCTTTGCTTTCGGCTGAGCTATGAATTAACTCTCATATGTGTGACATATTTGTGCATATTCTGAAACAACGTTCCTGTTCTGTTTAATCACATCCTCATTTCAGTCAATGAATGCTTTTTTTCGTGATAAGCACATGTTTCAAGACAAGCGTGCACATATTAAAGTATATAAAGCTCTCGTTTTGAAGAGGGCCGTGAGGCGCATGTTTTCGTCCACTCTTTCCCTTTACCTAC
The DNA here is from genome assembly GCA_034440575.1 of Imbricaverruca yamaguchii. Taxonomy (NCBI): domain Eukaryota; kingdom Metazoa; phylum Arthropoda; class Thecostraca; family Neoverrucidae; genus Imbricaverruca; species Imbricaverruca yamaguchii. The sequence continues at coordinate 1,171,237 of JAOTOL010001558.1, forward strand.
TAAGTCTGCCTTCTGCATAGCACCCTTTGACACGCCCGATTTGGGCTGTGTGTTATCTGTCCCTGATAATCCACCCCTCACTGATCAGCACACCGGGAAAGCATGCCTGGCCGGCCGTGCTGTCAGCTAGCCTGATAACCGGCAGACCATCTGATCCACCTGGAACAACGAGCAGTGCATTGGTTTTCGGGGAAGCTAGCCATCAAAAAGGTCATTTTCCTTCAAGCAATTTCCCCTTTCTTCAGAACACGGGAGAACTCTCGTATCCTAGCCTATTGTCAGTGCCGAAGAACAGAGGTAAAACATCTGTCTGCTACTCAGCCACGAGCGCGGATGACAGATGCTTGAAAAATGTCTCCAGTTATGATGACAACTTACGGTACCGTATTAACATTTAGTATGATTTGTATTTACCATCAGGCCTTTTTTCTTCTTAACACGCGCCCTGGAGGGGTGGGGGCAAATCCACCCACCCCTCAATTTTTGTACATAACTCCAGATTTCACCGACCGATATCCGCCATTGTTTGTGTACCTGCTTAGAAATGACCGTCGCGTTGTTTAAAGCAAGAAAGACGAAAATCACCCGATTTTTTTCGAGTTGGATGCCGTTAAAGTGAAAGAAAAAAAATGATCAGCACCAGACCGTAAGAATCGGCGCTGATGCGCTTCCTGTATATTGGCCAAAGGGAAGTGTTTTTGGCAACACTAGCAACTTGTTTCATGTATATTGTTATGCTATGTAGTTTAAAAGTCATGTTAGGTCACCGAGGTCAAGTCAGGTCAAGTTCATGACAGGTTAATGGAACCAAACTTGATCAACTGGAATGTTGTCATAAATGCAAATGACTGTCATGCGATTGATGTCACTTCACATGTTACTCCCTACACATCCTGAAAACTACTGTTTGTCATTGTGTACCTAGGCGTTTCCATACTTTACTCACGTATTTCACTCCTTTTTTTGCGAAGTCGATTGTGCCAAGCCGCTCAACTGAGCAGTCGTGCGGGCGGCCCGGTTCCGGTAACTGGAGCAGGTCATGACCTGATAAAGTGCTGTTATATAGGTGACCTGAGGTCAAACGCCGAGTCTCGCATCTATACTGCATCATTAGTAATGTCCGAAACGTCACTGATGTCCGTTTTGGAGCGTTTGAACACAATCACAGCGATCCATAACAAGGACAAGCCAAGTCACGCAAAAGTAGACAATTGTGATATTTTTACCTCATTTGACCCAAGGTCTTGAAATTTGTTCACAGCAA